>BGNK01004586.1:0-47880 GCA_003297005.1 Symbiodinium sp. clade A Y106 | reverse complement strand
CCCCCGGGGCAGGGGGCTTCTCAAGCCCCCTTCGAGAAGCCCCCCCTTCTCAAGCCCCGCTTCGCCGAACTATGATGGAGCATGCCCCCTTTAAAGGGAGCTTAAAGGGGGCTTCGGCTTGAAGGGAAGATTCAAGAGGGCTTGAAGGGGAGCTGAAAGGAGCTTAAAGGGGGAGCTTAAGGGGAGCCTTAAAGGGAAGCTCAAAGGGAGGCTTACGGGAGGTCAAAGGGAGCGGAGTCCATCCTCCTTTGATGGCTGCCTCTCATGAACGGTTCTGACATGGAGCGCCTTTAAATTGTCCAAGTGATGTCAAACGGTGTCGCACTTCTCAAAAAAAATTTCTTTTGCACAAAAGCTGAATGAAAAAACATTAAAGCATGTTCAATGGGCTTGCACTGATCCAGCAGTTGAGATACTCTCTTTTGCCGTTTGATCTGGCTGCTTGCAATCGAGGGCAAGATGAAACGCAAAGATTAAGGACAGCTGCACGCTGCCGGAACAAAACTAGAAGTGCAAACTACAGTCAGATCGAAGCTTTAAGAAGCAGAGAAACTCAAGACGTTCTGCACAGTACACTCGCAATCGACTTTGTGCCGTCTGGGCATTCTTTCGAAGGCACGACGATTGACGGATCTTGCAGCATTCTTCCCTGCTGTTGTCTGCGTCTATCTCTTGTAACAGCTCTAGCCGGCGCCAGATTGGAAGCAACCAGACTCTAGCATCTACGAACCAGTGGCAGTTGCATGCGAGTCTTAGAATTTGTGCAACCAATAAGATTCGAAAATTGGTGTTAAGAATTTTTACACCAGTGTTCTAAAGTCTTCCACACTAGAATGTCCCTACTCAAGGCGAGGACGAGACTGTCGTTCGATTAAGGCGGCTTTTTTTCTGCGTTCTTGTTTTTCCCCGTTCACGCACAGTGGGACGGCTGCATACCTCCTTCCAGAATGGCATCGTTGCTAAGAACCACCCTAACCTGAATCCAGGCAGTTTGCCCATCCATCCGTCTACCGAGGGCGGTTTTCGCCTCTACATCCCCTACTCGGCATCTGAACCATCCACGCGCGCCGCCGTTTGTTTTTTCGTTTCACGAGTTGGAGCTGCACACTTCCAGCAGTTGGTTTGCGTTGTTCGGGAACATAACAACTTCCCCGCTCGAGAGAAGTCGACATGTGCAAGGACCCAAGCTGCGTTTGCCAAGTTCACGAACACTTTGCAAAGTACGCAAGTGCATTCAGTTCAAAACAGGCTCGCATGCATTAGCGCTTTATCGTTTGTGAAGTTGGCGTAAAGCAAGCATTGATATGGCTGTCATTGCTGCAATTTGTCGTTCGCAATGTCATGGAGAAGTCTTCGACAAACGATGACGAGGTTTTGGAATGGTTGCGCGACCCCATTGCAGGAGCTCGAGAAAGTCCTTTGTGGAGAGAGATTGCCGTGCAACCGGTAGTTGCCTGCCAAGGCACTTTCTCAGTTTTGTTTTCGCATCGGCCGTTGCACCGTCACGTTTCCCGCATGCTTCGCTACCATCGCTTGTGACTGTTTTCTTGCCAGGAGAGCTGCTCCCTCTCTTGGCTGCATCTTGGTTGCGCAGTCTACCATTCGAGCAAGACGCATGCATGTTGAGCCTTGATTATGAGCAAGATGATGGCAAGTAGACACCCAGACATGAGTTTTATTAAGTCTTCCCAAGAAGGCTGCAGTGAATACAGAGTCGGGGAAGCTTGTCACGAAATCGATCGTC
Organism: Symbiodinium sp. clade A Y106; assembly: GCA_003297005.1. Lineage (NCBI taxonomy): Eukaryota > Dinophyceae > Suessiales > Symbiodiniaceae > Symbiodinium > Symbiodinium sp. clade A. The sequence continues at coordinate 46,136 of BGNK01004586.1, read as the reverse complement.
AAGATGTCCGTATGCTTTTTCCGCTGTGGCTTGTTTTAGGATGGTTGTCTGAGATAGAGAAATACAGAATTCAAGACATGAAACTAAGTACGTCACCCACCACAAAATTTTGGCTGAGGTCACATCAAGCAACTATGAAAAAGTTTTTGAGTTCTGGCAGCTGCCGGCTCAGCGTCTGCACGGGCTGTTGTGCTTGCAGGTCGAGTATGGTTTGGGTCCGCTTTGTGGGTTCCGGCGTTGGCTGCGGGGACTTGTGGCGGTCGTCTTGGTCTGATCGATCTGTTATCACAACAAGTGTGTTTCAGGGCGACAGGTAGGCAGTCGTGCAGCAGCCCAGTGCTAAACTTGCAAGGTCTTCACTTCGGTGCCTCGGCTATCCCAGGCCAGCTTTTGCATTTGATTACGGCTTACGGAGTGGGATTAATTAAGGACCATGATGCATACGAGAACTCCTGTAGCAGCTGTTTTGCAGTCGTGACCGTGGCTGTGCCGCAAATCTGGGCTCAGAGGGAAGGTTGCTGAAGGCAATAGGCTTTTGGCTTCCTTCTCGGCTTCCTCTCTCAGCTCCTTGGTGCCGTCAGGGGGATCAGCCTGGTTCGTGCACGATCAAAATTCCAACGGTCCGTCAACTGGTTGTTCTACCTGCGCACCAAAAATTGCGCGTCAGTTCCTTTCTTTGCCCAGGCCCGCCATGGGCAAGAAGGCCAGGGCAGCGGGGTTTCCGATTTTGACTCACTTCGGAATCGGGGGAATTGGATCTGAGCTTTTGTTTCGCTTTGCTGAAGCTTTCTTGCGACGACGGACAGTGATGTAGCAGCCAGTCCGCTCATCAAGGGCTCGACTTTTCCTTGGCTTCTTGTATGTGAGCGAGACATCCGTAAATTGCAACTGTTCGAATGTGATGCTACCACCGGGACCCCACTGGACAGGGCAAGAAGAAGGCGAAGCTCACCGGCACCCCGGATGTTGTCCGCTTCAAGGGCACGCGAGAATACTGCCTACTCCAGGCCTCCATGGCTGCCGTCTAGCGTGGGCCGGCTTGTCCTGTTCTTGACGGACTTGTTGCTGATTTTGAGATCACATCTGAAGGAATGTAAAGAAATCCAAGAAAGCCTCCCGTTCGTCGCAACGGATGCCTTGGACGACTTCGCGTATAAGAAGGCGGGCAGCAACTTCTGCTTCCGTTCCTTTGGATGCAGTCGAAACCCAAAGCAGCCCATTTCTGCACTACGACTGCAGGTCGCGAGGTTTCTAAACATGGTGGGCCTCCTCGCGGAGTACTTAGGCATCCACTCCAACAAGGACCTTGATACATCTGTCTTTCGAAACGGTCGGAAGCCAAAGCTAAAGCCTTGTCTTGAGAACTGTCGGTATTGGCGGTATTGGCATGACCGGCATGTGAGTCATGTCGGGCAGATGCGTCCTTGCAAAGCCACATGCGGCAGGACTACAGATTCAACTTTTTTCACCGGTCCCCTGCTGAGACGATTGAGCTTCTCCTTGGCTTCAGCCAGCCAAAGCAATCTCAGCCGACTTGTCCCCGAGGCTCTTGTCGCCGACCCCGCAGTTTTTCCCAATGGGCTTTGACGTCAACGTCATCCGACAGGCACGGCGCACAGCCCGTTCAGTTAGGATCGCAGAGGCTCCGAAGCCACAACGCCAAGACCCGGAAGCGTCTAACGACAGCTCACCGCCTTCATCCCAGCTGCGCAGGCGAGAGAAGCCCAGGAGAGACCGGGCGTGTGTCTTGGCGCAACTTTCGGCCTGATGTCTGGTAGCCAAAGTGTTGAACCAAGCGAAGCCTCAGACTGCTTGACACAAGAGTTGTTGTGGCAAGCTGGAAGCAGGTTTTCCTTTCTCTCATGCGTCTTCCCGTCGGGAGGATGTGGTTGTCTAGGCATCTAGAGCGCAAAGCATTGTTTACTCTGTAGCAGTAGCAGAAGAGACCGGACGCAAGGGGTCCTCCATACTCCGCATGAGAGTGGGCGTGCTGAAGCCTTATATCGAGGGTGAGTTGAACCGATTCCCGAGGACCTTCAACGGAGTGCTGCATACGTACCCGGATGAAATCAAGCTTGCTGCAGTTCCTTGGTATGGGTTTGGGAAGGGTGCCGTTGTTTTGAGTCGTTAAGGCACCGGAAAGCGCTTTATGTTTTTTTAGATCCCGAGCCATCCTGTGATGTGCTCTTAGGAAGGCTTCTTAAAGGAGGTCGACAGCACTATGACGAAGATCGCCAGTGAAATTGAGCCGCGGCTCAAGGACACCGTGAGAGGATCATTCTTGGCAGACCACGAAATTCGTCTCGTCGTTCTTGGAAGGTGTCGCTCTCTTGACGGCAATCATCTGCACTCTGAAGACCTGAAGATGTTGTAGACGAAGTGAAGCTGAATCTTTCCGACCGGGAGGACGACTTCGCGCCGGGCCTACCTCGCTTCAAAGCAGAGTTGAAGGCATTCCGAGCAACTGGGGGTGCCTTTGAAGTTGGCTTTGGCCTTGAATACGGTGGGTTGGAGTATGCCCTGCATGAGAGTCTGGTTGAGATGCTGTCTCCGAAACCACCATAGCCAACGCTTGGAGTTGGAAGCCTGAAGTAGAGGCAATTCACTGCACTCATGCGGGATTTAACACTTCTCAAGCTCTTTCGGAGGAGGTCGTCGCATGATTCACATGGAGTCGAGGCACCCTAGCCAGTGCGTTGCGGGGTGGATTGTGCTTCGGTCCAGGACGACATAGAGCTCTTCGATCGCCTGTGGATGGAGTTCGAGGTGGGCTTCTGTGGGTGTCGGTCTCCCTCGTGCCGGCTTAAAGATACCCTGGCGCCTGAACTCACAACTCTGGCCCCGGGAGGAGCGCTTTGTCAAAGCGCGGCACGAGATCATGACTAAGGCCACCGCGGCAGGATTGCGCCTTTGGTCGTTTCAGGTAATCTCAACTCGTCCTTGAGGATTTCTTGAAGCTCTGTGGCCCTAGCAGCCAAGCATCTGCAGGTCTTCGAAAACGTGGAGCAAATCATCACTGTGGAGCTGGAGCTGACTCAAGCCGAGGAGTCGCCTGGCAGCGTGGGGATGCGGAAGTTGCTTTCTTGCGTGCTCCGTTGCCGGGAGCTGCAAGACGACCTGAGGCGGAGGGATATCGAAGGAAAGCAGCGGTTGGAGAATGACTTTGTCTCCGCCACTCGAACTAGATGGGTCGTCCCAGCCAAGCGTTTGGTTCTTGTACCTTGGCATGGCTGTCCCTTCGTGCAAGTGCATCAAATGCTCGACTCAGGTTGTTGATGCTTGGATCGGATTAGCTGTCTTGTTGTCGTCTTCTCGTCTCTGCTGTTCGCAGAGCTACTTCTTGCTGGCATGCAGCGTTTGGAACGGCCTGCCAGTGCGGCACGGGAGCTTCCAGCATCATTGGCGAGCTGCTTCACTTCGATGTTCGACGTTCTAAGGAGCAGTTTACCAACAAGCCACTTCTCTGCACCAGCTTTCAACAAGGACCTCCTCCCATCAGCGGGCACCGCGTTCCCCGAAGCCTAGGCTGTTTCCCGAGACATCCTCCGACAAGCTCCCTGCCGACGTAATCCCGCTGGCAGAAGCTTGTATCTTCTACGAATCCAAGTGCGACTTTGATTGTATATTGGATTTCTGCTAGACTGCTCGACCTAGCGGCTTAGCGATGCGAGCGCCCAATGATGCCTCCGAAATGATTTGTACATAAGGTACAGAAGATTGGCTCCATTTGGCCAAACATCTGATCTATGTGGCCGGGCTGCCAGCAGATTTTCCATCTCGTAGCGTCGCGAGGTATCCGTCCTCCCTCCAAACGATCGGTTGTCGGAGTCTGTCCTGGGTCCCAACAGAGTCTTCATACATCCATTCTGGGCAACTTGTAGGAAGCGGGTTCAGCAAGTTTCGTGCATCCCTGTCATTCAGGAATACTTGGAACTGAGACTTTATGTCCGGAGCTTAGACTATGATCTTGGGCAACAAACACCGTGCCAGTGGGCCTCGATTGCGTAGCCAAAGCAGCTCGCATTTGCAAAGGGAGCCATCTCGACTGCCACACAAGCCTTCCATATCCAGGTCATGAAGATTCCGGAGCAGCGGCTAAGCCCCCAGCTCAAGGTCGGGTAAGTCTGGGCTGTGTGAGTCAATGCAGATGGTCTGGTCAAGTCTAGACTCGGGAACATTCCACAACCTCCAAATCCGTGCAGGGCATCATTTGCTTAGTTTGCTTTTGGATGGAGACGTTCGAGGTACAGGCATTCCGTCAATGAAAGGGTAAGCGAGACGAATCCAGGAATTTTTCCGCAGACCAGGTATGGTGACTTCGGCTTCCCGTGTCCTTGTGCGGTGACACCAGGGGGAAATAAATCCACAACTCGTTATAGCCCGTTGTGGGCATGGGTGCATGGCGGAACGCTTCGAGACCCGGCTGGCAGGACAATCCGCAGTTCATGCGGCACCTCAAAAACTTCCACGCAGCTGTGCTGGCTGCCCGGGAGGTTCCCCACCACTTTTCCTTCATGTCGCTTGGCGTGTAATGCCTCTCTACCGCTTGTTGACAGGCGCTGGATTTCGTTTCAAGGCTTCCGAAACTGATACACGCCAAGACATCTGCCCGGTCCCGAGCCGTGTTGAAGCCCGCGCTGCTGTAAGCGCCGGAGCTTCTGTTGATGTTCGGAAGGTGTTCGTGCCACGCACAGGTTTCGGGTTTTGTGCGCGAGCCGGAGTCCAGGTAAGTCTTAAGTGTAGTGCAGCTAAGCAGCTAAGGATTGGATGACGAAGCGTCTGTTGGAGCCGGACCTGAGGCAGCAAGACACAGAGGGAGAGGGGGAGATCGAAGCTAAAGTGTATCTCCTGATGCACCTTGAGTTTCTAGAGCTTCAGAGTCTGCCCTCATATGCTTCAACTTTTGTGAGAGACTCCTGAGAGCACACGGGCTGTCTCTCGGGTCTGCCTGAGCGCTTGAGCGCTGGACAGGTACATTCAGAAAACTTCTGCTCTGGCCATCACGGAGGGCTTGCACTGACCCGAGGAATTCAGATAGAGGAGCTCTCCCCTTGTCGGGTTTTGAATAAGTGACACCGTGGCACACGAACAGACGGAATCATGTATGGCTCCATCTCACTGGGGATAGCGCCATCTTTTTCGGGGTGGACGAGTCACCTCTGTTTCACAGCCCACTGCTCAAAGGGCCTGGGCCATGTGAGGCGAATTGACCCCTCACGTTGATAAAGGTATCGGGATTGAACTGGGCCTTCTGGGGCCTTGAGTGGGAGCCAACTTCAAGGGTTTGTTTATCTGTTCGTTCGAGAATTTCCCGTGTGCTCTTGGCTCGCCTCTCGATGATTTTTCCAGCATGTTCGGTTTGGTGACCCGGTGCGGTTTCCGACGGCTTCATCCTGAGTGCCGTCACCGTCCAGTTCCTGTCGAGCAGGCACAAGATCAACGTGGTGGACTTAGGGCAGCCCTGCCCTCAGCGAATCTGAACGAGCTCTGGAATGTGGAGGGTGATGTTGTTGCTGCGGGCAAAAGCCAACCCCATAACACTCAAGCAATTTGACGCTCGCTCGCTTGGGGAGTTCTTGTTCGGTTCAGATCTCAAGGCTGACACCTCCCTTCGGCTACTGCACGGAGTCTTGGAGAAAGGCAATCGACCGCCAGCTCGAGGAGGCAGACGGGAACTTCGGAATGTTTCGGAGTGATTAGGGTGCCGGCGGGGCTGGAAGCAAACTTTCCCAGAAGGCACGAATGCGAGATCATGCTTAGTCCGGTGGAAAAGAGTCCCGGCGTCCCTGAATCAACCGAGCCATATTGCAAAATGTTGTCAGTCTGCGACTTCTTGACACAGCAGGTCGTCACCTGGATTGACCACCACATGGGCGAATTCTTCATCCACACGGACGGGTTGAAGCTGTTTTGGCAGACTGTTGGCCTATCCAGAATGCCAGCCTTTGGAGTCTCAGACTGCTCATTGCCCTGATTGCAGGACACTGATATCCAGTTCTTCCCCCGATTTTTGCAGGCAGCCCGGATGTGACAGTCTTGGGTTTAGTAGGTGCGGTTGATGTGTATCTTCGAGTGTCCGATACTTGAGTAGGTCGAAGCTCAGTGCTCACAATCCTTCAAAGCCTTCCTGAGGCAGCTTCAGCGCGAGTGGCTGCAGTGGATGAAGGACAGGCTGTGGAATTACATACTTCTTTGGAGGATAGCAGTTGGCAAGCCCTTGCCAGCATGACGAGTATCGGCAACGCAGCAAACGTCCACGTGTTTGTGCACGTCTTTGCCAGGACGAGTCACTTGACATGATTTTCATGCGCGAGCGCACAGAGGCCAGCGAAGCCGAGTGCACTGCTTGTAACAACTTCTACAAGCTTTCAGCCTTGAAGCCTTGCAGCCTTGGCCTTTTGCACCAGGTCATACCTCATCTTCGCCTCGGCGAGGTGAATGCTGGTTTCTACGTCGTCCACTGCAATGCTCGGACCAGGCTCCTTGCCTCCCTGACAGAAGAGAAGCTGCTCAATCGCAGATTTCCGGCAAGGTCCTTCTGGCAGACTGTTCTGAAGGAGGAGCAGGCAAGGATCATGATATCGAGACTCCAAATCCCCAGCGCGAAGCACCATTGCTGGGAGGCTTGCCCAAAGATGGAGGGCCATCCGCCGTATACCGTTTTGGACCCAGAAAGCAGAATCTGCAGAGGTTCTTCGAGTTAGAAATTGCATTCGTGGCCCATTTCTTCCCTGTAAAGGATCAGTTTCACTTGAATCGTGGACTTGGCCACCGCCGGGGCGCTTTCCCTCAGGACTGGCATTTTATCCAAGGTTCATGTGCCAAGGTTCATGTGCGCATGCATTTGTGACGCATGGAGGTGTTGTTTGTCATGATTCATGAATGCATGTCACCTCCGTTCTTACGGGACTGATGTGTCCGGCCGAGCAACCCTCTCAGATGCCCTGAAGCTCTCTGAGCCACCGAAGCTAAAACATCCCAAGCGCCTGTCAATCTCCAACAACGGAAGCACAAGGAGGGGGCCTTTGGGGTGCGCTGGGCGGCGTCCTCAGAGTCGGCCTGGTTTAATGCTTGTGGGAGATGTCTGCATCTTTTTGAGGCCATCTTATAAAGGACTGTTGCTCTTGAAGAGAAGCGGGTGGAAGTGTTGCTTTTCTGCTGTTGCCGGTGAAGGTTGGGATTGGTTTGATGGTTGACGCTTGAGTGTTTGTCTGCAGTTGAGGCCACAATACCGGACTACCACTGCATTTGGAGCACTCCTTCTGGAGAGGAGGCGACGCAGCATCTTTGTGGGCGCAGCAGGCGCAGCACTGGAATCCTGGATGCCGACCTTTTGCAGGTGAGGTTTGCCGCTTTCCACCATGCCGTGAACACCAGAGACCGGCGGTTAGATGTCTGAAACGAGTCGCTTTTGTCTGGCTGGGACGAGTCGATGCAATTTCTGCTTTGTGACGTGGAGGACAAGCCTCAACTTCTTCGTGCCGTGCGGCAGCAGGCGGAGTCTCTCCAACTCTGTCCGAATTTGAGATATAGGTTACATTTGCCGATAGTGAAGACGATCAGGTGGAGCATGAGCTTGCACGCCTCAGACCCGCTTAAGCCACAGCTGTCGTCGCGATGAGGTCTGCGCCGTTCAGCTGAGGCAGCCCCCAGGCCTGTCGCACTACAACAGGGATCGGCTTTCTCAGGGCATCTAGGGCTCGGCCGTCGATCTCTGCGACTTGTAAACCCAGCTCTTACGTGGCCCTCGTCGCAGTCTCAATCTGCAATGGTCGCCACAACACTACGTCACTATGCCACATTGCCAGAAGATGGTTAGGTTTGCTGGGGAAGCTGCCGCTATGCTCTGAGAACCAGGGTGGAGGCGGGTCAGGGTGCTTTCTCCAACGCTGGCTCGAACCTGAACCCGTGGAGCCCGCGTCGATTAGGCTCCAGCCTGGTTGACCAAATACAACAGCCTGGCCCTCGGCGAAAGTGGATGTCGGGTTCTGGTGGCCGCTGCTTGCGATTGCCGCATAGTTCGCTGAGGCTTACTTCAGCTTTGAGAGGTGCACCTGCCGGGATTCAGTTGTAACAGGCTGCTTTGCTGAGTACATGCTCGCTCTGACTCCTTGAGCACTTTGCCAGATAGCTCCTGATCAATTTTGTTTTGCACTGGGCCCGAAGTCTTCTCCAGGAGTCCGTGCCCAGTCTAGACAGCTCACCCCCGCCGAGTTGCAGGTGGGGTTGCAAAGGTGTCGGTTTTGGGATATCAGTACGCCTGCCGCGGCAGCAATCGAAGCAGCCATAATGCCACATGGGGAAGAAAAGCACTAATATGAGAGCAAGGTGAGGGCATGACAAAGTCGCTTTAAGGAACATAAGGCCGATGGCACAGCAGGGGCAGAGTAGGAGCCGAATGAGAGCAGCAAGAGCAACACGAGAGCAACATCGGCCCGTGCATGTGAGCTAAAAGCAACATCCAGGCGCCAAACATCCCACCTTTCCGACGAAGACCTCAACCCCAGGCTCAAGCTTGGCTTGGGAGGACTACAACCGTGTCATTAATCTATCTATCTCAAAATGGCTTGTTCGATGCCTATGTCATAGGTCCCCACCCTGCAAAAGGCTTGTGGACTTTCAAGAGCCGTGGAGGGCCAGACATGGAATTTGTAGGTGCAACGGGGAAAACGCCACAAAAAAGGACTCCAGCTGAGACTCTCCATGTCCCGGACTCGCATCCGCAGATATGCAAAGGCACTCCTCCAATTCGCTTACTGACGATCCACGTTTCGTTCCTAGAGTAACACTGCCGCCGTGGCAGCCGGTGACCTCTGCAGAAGCTTCTTGCCAGCTGCAAGAGCGAAGTAGCAGTGTAAAGAGTTTTCAGCGTTATCAGCGAGTGTTAGCATGCAGCAGTGTTATTTGATATCTATTCGCATTGACTTTCGGGATTACTGTGCAGCATTCGGAGATATTTCATCTGGAATTTAGTGTGCACGTGTAGGTGCGTAGATACCTCGGTCGCCGCTTTCGCCGCTGCAGAGGGCTATGCAGCCTGTTGAGCTATGTCGAGCGGACTCTGCAGAAAGGTTGGCACAACAGATGGTGGAGGCCTCTGACAAGAACGGCCTGGTGGTCAAGAACTTTGTTGGCGACACCTGTCAGGATTTCGATTTGCTGGAATGGGCGAAAGGCTTCTGCGAACTGGGGGAGCCGGTGACGGATCAGCTTTGTTACTACGAAGGCCATTTGGCTAAACCTGGGGAAGCCTTTCATCAGCAGCTGCAGCGGCAAATGGAGGAAGACTTTCGCAACTGCGCCGAGGAGCTGGACCAGGGGTCTGTGAGTGAGGAGCTTGCCATGGGAAGCCCTTCCGCAGTAAAGGCTTTGCTGCACCTGCTGGAGCGGCTGATGCTGCTGCATGAGGCGTGTCAGCCATCGGGCGGAAAAGGCGAGTTGTGCTGGAAGATCAATTTTGAGGTGAACCAGAACGGGGCCTGTACAAAGTATCACAATGACCGCTTCGACAACGTCCGTTTCGCCGTGGCGCTGGCCGGCGACGGTACAGTCCTTGCTGACCAGGCGAAGGTCGACTGGGATTTCCTTGAGACTTGCCAGAGGGCCGTCCCGGCCCTTGCCGAGAATCCGGAGCTTTCTGCAGCGGAGGCCCTCGCAGCTATCCAGGAGTGGAACGAGAAAGTCTGTCCTGGTCACGTTGCTTCCGAACCCGGAGACCTGGTCATAATGAAAGGGGGGCACTTGACCAAGCAACCCTGCCTACGCCGGGCACCCTACTCTGCCGGCGAAGGGCTTCATCCTGCAAGGCTCCTCATCACGTTGGATCTCCTCCCGAAGGACGAGCTGCAGCAGTTTATCGACATGGATTTCGGGGATGCAGATGGCCAGAACTTGAACGAGCCCATGAATCAAGCTCCCAAACCTCAGAGTCTTCTACCAGCGACCGTCCTCAGCGGTTTCTTTGGTGCAGGCAAGACGGCGCTCCTGACGAATTTGCTCCAAAGCCAAGAAGGCCTTCGGCTCGCCGTCATAGTCAATGATATGGCAGAGGTTAACATCGATGGCTCGCTGCTGAAGTGGGGGGCTGAGTTCTGTGTTCAGCAAATGGCGTGTCGGCGTGTCCCGGGTTCTTGGAGTTGGCTGTCTCCAGGGCCACGTAATACTCGAAGTTGGCTGTCTGCCTCGATTGTAAGTACTCGCACTGGGTTTGGGTGACCCTGCACTCCAAGCAATTCCCGACCGTGTTTCTAGGGGTGCCACATCAAACCCAGGTCCGGATCTGAGCTTCTCAAGGGCCAAGACAAGATGGTTGAGATGCAGAAAGGCGGCATCAGCTGTACACTCCGTGAGGATCTCATCGAGAACGTGACGAAGCTAGCTGCAGAGAAGCGATTCGACTATCTCCTTATCGAAAGCACTGGCATCTCAGAGCCAATGCCTGTGGCTACCACATTCGTCCACGAACATGACGGTAAAGCACTGCTTGGCAGTGTCGCTCGCCTGGACACGCTCGTGACCGTCGTTGATGCTTCAAACTTCCTCCAAGACTACGATGCAGATCAGCAGCTGCGCGACCGAAAAGAGCTGGGAGCCGACGACCAAGATCAGCTACTTGGCGCAACAGTGACGAGACTCAGCTTCTCAGCTTTTTCTACCCCAGTCCTTGCAGATCCGAGGCGGACGATTGCGCAACTCCTTGTTGACCAAGTGGAGTGTGCCAATGTCATAGTGCTGAACAAAGTAGATCTGGTTGAGAAGAAAGACCTTGAGACGCTGGAGGCGCTTCTGAAAAAGCTGAATCCCAAGGCGAAGGTGGTCCACGCTAGCTTTGGCAAGGTTGACTCGAGTCTTTTGCTGAACACGCGCAGCTTCCACATGGAAGAGGCCGAACGCATGCCAGGCTGGCTTCAGGAATTGCAGGGAAATCAGGTGCCCGATGCCATGGAGTGCGGTGTTGCCAGCCTGGTCTTCCGAGCGCAGAAGCCCTTCCATCCAAAGCGCCTGGACGAGCTGCTGAAGGGAGGACTGGAGACGGAGATTCTTCGATCCAAGGGCCTCCTGCTTGGACCTACTAGTAGCACATTTTCTCTCTGGTTGAAGAAGACTCGTTCTTGAAGCTTGGTGTCTAGACGTCCTGCCTGCCGAGGTCGACTTTGGGTGGCCGGCCTAGATGATGCCTCTTTCATTTGGCATCAGGCAGGCAGCACGCTGTCCATCGACGTCGGTCCTGGCTGGCTGCACGGCTCTCTAGACCCCAAAGACTGGCCGGCCGACACTCCGCAGGAGTACCGAACGCAGCCCTATGGAGAGACTCGCCCCCTTTAGCTGTTTCAGCCGTCTGAGCCATGGTTAGAAGGGGTTCTTTCCTGTTTTGGACAGCGAGGTTGCCGGAAATAACCCGTGTTGATAAGGACCGGCGGCAGGAGTTGGTCTTCATCGCAAAAGACCTGGACCAGGAGTCCTTGCGCCAGCGCCTAGAGCAGAGCCTGGTCACGGAGGTTGAGTTTGAGCAGGGCAGGGAGGAGTGGGCCAGGTGGCCCAATCCCTTCAAGGGAACCGAAAAGCCAGCGCGGAAGAAGGGAAATCTGGCGGCCAGAAGGGCGGCCCTTCGGAGAAAGCGGGCAGCAGCCGCGCCGGCGGCGGCAGGAGATGCGCCGCAGGCGTCCCGGCCCAAGAAGGCCAAGACTGTCCAACAGAGCCAAAAATCCGGTCAAGGCACCAGCGATGCTGAGGTGAGCCCTTGCCAGGATCGTCACCCTGAGCACCACCTCGAGTGTGCATCTCGATTCTGTAGACTAGGCACATGCCGGTGCTCATGACTGCTGTCATATGCCGTCTGATCCGGGACGCTTGAACAACGAGCGGTGGTCTTTCCGCAGATATCGGCAGCGGACCTTGTACAAAGTACTCACAAGGTGCCATGGTTCTGGTAACTAGAAGGCCGTACGAAACCTTAAGTTCGTAGAAGGCTCTTGCAGGCCATGGCACACCCCTCGCTTTAAGACATGTTCATGGTTGCAAGCCATGTCTGTACAGAAGCAGAAGTCGAACGGAGCGGCAGCCCATAAAAATGCGAATCCGAAGGCCGGCTGAAGGTTTCGATGATACTTTGGTGCTGGCAGTCCTCGCTTTGCAAGTTTCCGAGTTGCATGCCGCATGTCTGTTTGGAAAGTCGTGTGCATTTGGTGTTTCGGACTAGCTGTTGGCTCCTGCCGCGTCTTGCGCTGCTGTCATCCGAGATGTTTGATGGTTTCGTTCCTGAAGAATCAGTGGGTTACATGCCATTCGATACTATTGGCGAACGTCACTTCAATGAGCTGACATCGTTTCTGTCGAGTGCTGCACACTTTGGACGCACAGAGATGGTGCCACGTGCGTGTGTCGAGAGACAGGGGTCGCATGAGGCATCGTAGTGCAAACACGCTTGCATATAGCACGAAGCATGTTTGCAACATCTGAGATACATAAGGTGCTGGGTCCAAAGCAGGCATCTTTTCGTGCGCAAGTGGGCCATACTGCAGGTCTTTAGTTCCTGGCCAGGCCACAACTCAGAAGAACAATCAGAAACTCATTGCAAGCATGATCAGCGAGGCGCTCTGCCACTTGCGCGAGGAATCCGAGGCTGTCTTGCAGGCACGTCTGACAGATGGCCGTTACCTTTGCACTTTGTTTCGCTTGAAAAGGGAAGACTTGAGGCTTTCTTCGAAGATCGGATGGAAATGCTAGAATGCGGCAGCTGTAGGAAAACATGTTCTGCAGGTGCCATCTTCGCTCTTACGGGCGATCGCAGAAGATTTGAAAAACATAGAGTGGCACAGAGGGAACGCCCATGGCCACGTAGACGATGATGTTGTCGATAATGACGTAGTTGAAGCAGTATTCAAGCTTTGGCACCGGGAAGGTTCTCTCAGTGCCATTGCCTGCCGAGGGGCACTGCGGTAGTACGAGTTATTCTGTGGCAACATGGGCAACACAAGCAGTGGAACGTGCTCGAGTAGTAGCCTTCGGACGTAGCCATAAGTCCAATGAGACAGTGCATCCAGGAATACTCATTGGTAGGTACTTCTACCAACATCTTCTGAAACTGACATACGCTTTGGCGACTGCGACGGTCATCACCATGACCAGAGACCAGCGCCGCCATGGTCGTTGTCGTGACCAGAATCTTTTCATGCTTCTCTTCCCCGTTCTCCTCCTTACGATTGTAATGATGTCGGTCCTCCTCCTGATCCTCCTACTCGTGCTCGTCCTCCTGATCATCATCATCATCATCGTCATCATCATCGTCATCACACCATCATTATCATCATCGTCATAATGAAGAGTGTCGTCACTGTTTTTCATATCGTGGAGTCTCCATCACAATGCACATCACTTCTTCCAACGCTATTAATTATAGCGCTATGGCTGGTAGTTGCGAGCGAACCAGGTTGTTAGAATAGAAGCAATCGCATCCTACGATCTTTCATGAATGTGTAGCAGTCTCAGTTTCAGCTTCAGGTCGAATGTAATCTTTGAAGAGCCTTCCCTTGTCAGATCTGGCCTCCAACAGGTTTTCAATCCTGTGCTTCTGCGCAAGTTCTGTTTTATAGCCGGCGTGTGTTCCGTCCTCTTCCCAATCATCCTGATCCTTCTCCCTTGCAGAGGCTTCCGAATCCAACGCCTGCTGCGCCTCCTGTGGCGTCTCAAGCTTCTGGTGGACTCTGAGGCGTCCGTGGAGCAAACCCATCAGACGAGCCTGGCCTAACGCCTAACGTTCTTCGGCCTCAAGCCTCGCAACTCTGCAGGTGGAGCAGCGAGGATGGTCAGGGCTACTGCCGGCATTGCTGGTTGCAGTGGCAGCACGCCAAGCAGTTGTTCTAAAGGATTTATCATGGCCTTGTTTGCTTATCATGGTCTTTGAGTACGCGGCTTGTGAAGTTCTTGAGAGGGTTCCGTGGTCAGGAGGACGTGTTGGATCCATATCTGCTTACATTCGCAGTGTTGTTCTCACGATAGCCGATAGCTGCTAGACTTTCTTTCGCAGGCTGGATGTCCGTTTGCGACGCCCTTGATGTGTGTGGATGTTGGTTCGTCGGCTTTTTGAGACTTTGAGCTCATTTTGTTTCTGCGTGCATCTGTCAATTGGAATCGTCGTACGCAGATTGGCACAAGCCTTGTCGGACCAGGTCCCGCGATTTGCAAGACAACCAGCAAAGGCGGCGGTTTCATGATGTGGGTCGTGTGATGGACATTGTTGGACTATGCATCATGCGACAGGTGCTCCGTAAGAGAGGTCACAATAATGTAGCGTGACGATTGTCTCTCAGAATTCGTTCAGGTAGTTGCTACAGCAATAGTAAATCTGGAGCCTAATGACCCGCGTGCTCGGAGCTGTTTCTCTTCGCTAGCCTTGATTTCGGGTGGTCGACTGTAGCAGCAGGTCTCATTACAGCGGAGCTTGGGCCGATGATGTGATGCAGAAAACAAGAGTCAGCGGCTTCAGCTTGCGCTGTGAGTGCCGCCTGTTGGGGCTCTGCTCTGCACGCTGTCTGCACGAGTCAGCGAGTCTCGTAGGATGTTCTTTGTGTGTCAATCTATGTCAATGCAGCGTGGAGTCCGTGTGCACAGAATGTCGACTTGTTTTCGTTCGCGTACTCGCAGCCTCTATATATGCCATGCGCACGTCGTTGTTGACCCAGGCCTTCGGCTGAATTGATCAGAGCCAGCCGCCCATCCAATAGACGAGACTGCTTTCGTTTCGCACTCTGCGTGCCCTTGCAAGGCCCGTTCATTCTGATTGCACATCGTCCAAGCTGGCCAGTCAAAAGCTGCACGTTGCGAGGGGGGCGTCTCGCACCCGTGCCCACGCGAGCAACCGGATTCATGTGGCTGCTTCGGCACTCCCTGCCTCAGCTGCGCTTGCGGTAACGGCAAACCATTAGCGATAATCTCGATGCGACGCTCCTCATGTCTGGAAAACTTTGGGGACCTCGAGGTTCACGATGCTTCACGTCTCGGACAATGCCGTTTGTATACGTTTATGGTGGCAACCGTAGCTCCAGCGTCACGGCAAACCCGAACTGCTGCACTCAGAACGAGGGCAGGCGCGACGTGGTCACCCAAGGCATCGAGCGGACGCCGGCAGCGGCATCGTGCAGAGGCGAAAGGCAAAAAACAACAAGCGACAGAGCAAGACTCGGAAGAGCAATTGCAGCGGTACGGACAGTAAGCATGGCGTCGAAGGGACAGGACTGAGAATCCAGTGCGGCGATGCTCCGCTGCTGTGCGGCCGTGGGGAGCGCGAGGAGCAAAGCGCCGCCAGCCCCGTACGGAACATCAAGGTCAGCCTCGTCAGTGGCGACATCCCTGCGTTCGTCCCTGCATTCGTTACGTTAAAGGCTAGCACTATAGGGGTTGACTAGAGGCGCGTCCCGCACGCGCAGGACAGTAACCGCATCAGCCCGCAGGATGCCCCGGCCGCATGCAGCATCGTGCCGTGCGGAAAGGAGACGACTGAGACCAAGCGGCTGGCGGCGGGGGAAGGTTTCAGCAAGCAACAACACGCTACAAGAGGCAGCTTTATGTCGCCCCAGGGCGCGTGAAGTCGCGCCACCGCATGGTCACACGGGCACGCGTGAAGTCACACCAGGGCGTTTGAAGTCACACCACAAGCATAGCTGCACATCGCTTTCCGCATGGCCACGCGCTTCCTAGCCCATTCCTGGCACAGACTTCAATTTAGGATTTCGAGTGCCACGCGCAGGCTTTCTTTCGAAATTATGTCCCGGAGCCCTGGTAAGTCTGCTAGTCGGGCTGGGAGCACGCGAGTATCGTCCCGGATTCAGCGAAGTACTCGTACGAGAGTGTGCAGTGCAAACTGGGCACGGGGGGCAGCCGTGGGTACACAGTCGCAAATGCGATAGTGTCTCCGAGTTGGTGCAATGCCGTGAGGAAGCCGAACGTCGGTCAAATCGAGCTTCAAGTGCCAAGCCCTCGCAGGCAGGGTCGCATGGGTGGCCGAACCAAACGCGGGCATCTGGCGAGAACTCAGAAAAGCCATCCCGAGCCAGGCCAGCTCAGTTCCACATGGCCGTTTTTGCTAACGTCGAGGCGCAGGGAAGTGTGATGCGCGAGGTGATGCTCAAATCGACGGACCAGATGCAACACTCGCTGGGAAACTGCTGGGAAGCAAGGACGGTGTCATCATCGAGGTCAGCCAGCACGAACTCCGAAGTCAGCGTGGAGCTCGCGTTGCAGGTCATGGAGCGCCGGGCTGCAAGCCCAAACCGGCTCAGGCTGAGGGATCATCAAGGGTCGCGGTTGCCTGGCGAATTCATCGCGGTGAAACCGACATGCTTTGGCCCCGATGGAACACCAGCTGAACAAAGTTCTGGTTTGAGACAAAATCAACGGCCCGCATCTCCTGCACCAGCTGCTTAGAAATGGAAGTCAAAAAATGGCCGATCCTTGCAGTGCGCTCGGGAATGATGTGCCGGTGGCATCCACGAGTTCTATCCCCTCCAACCCTACCTCTGCGTCTTTTGGCTCGTGTGTTTGTAGCACGTATTCAGACAGACGTTCTGCATCGTCACATACGCCGGCCCCTGGCGATGCCACCGCATGAGACACAAGGCAGCGGAACATCACCAATGCAATGCCGGCCGTCGAAGGTGACAACGATTCGTCAGCCCGGCGATGGCGCTCGAGGCATTGCAGCGGACGACGTGTTTCGTCGGCGCGTTTCGTCTTATCGGCCGCCACTCCGACGAAGCTACGTGGCTGTCCTTGCTTGCTTGGACTCGTATTGCCGTGCGCCTCGTCACAACTGCAGCCCGCGCACAGCTGTGCTTGCGATGCGGCGGTCTCGGATTCGTAGAAGCCGTAGACCTGCTGGCCAAATCTATTTTTGCACCCGACTTTTACGCCTACACCAACAGTTCGGCGACAGCTTCTGCGTCGCGGCCCTGCGCCGGTACCATGGCACTGCTCAGCGCTCGCCAGCAGCTGCTCCAAGCCTGTCCAGCAGTGGATGCTAGCCTGGTGGGAACGCGACAAGCTCCGCCTCTATGAGCTCGCCAACTTCAAGCCCGAAGACTACAAACCTGCAGCGGAGTGCGGCCAAGAGTTCTGGGTACGATGGCCGCCTGCGCGAGTGCAGCGCTGCTGGCTGCACTCCGTGAATTCTGGTGCTTCTTGCGTGCACTTGGTCAGAACCTCCTGCTTGGTCAGACTCGGCCCCAGCTCGTTGCAGTGTTCGAGCTGTCCTTGGACTGTGCTTGCTTGCGTCATATCAATGCCGATGCCACCAACAGCACGACCATTTTGACAAGCATGTCGCAGGCCTGCCCGCGCTTCGCCCCACTTCGAGCATGTAGCCGCAGGTGCTTGTCGCGACGCCGGAGCACAAAGGATCTTTGCCCGGCACAAAAAGGGTGGCCTGCATGTGACCCGAGCTCGACCAGTCCAACAAATGCCTCCTGCTCGGAGTTGAGGCTGGTGGCCACTTTCGCCCGGCTCCCGGCCAGGAGTCGTGCATGTGCCGCACCTGCCGTTTGCTGCTGCCCGGTCTTTGCTCGCGGCCCTTGTCCGGCACTGACAACGAGGATAGTGAGTTTCTCCTTCGCAAAGACTTGCTCGCAGACCATGTCCGCGCTGCGGGCATCGGCAAAAATGTAAGCCAAAAAGAAAAAAACCAAGAGCAACCTTAAAACAAAAAAGAAAAAACAACTTTTCTTCTTTTAACGCACACCTGCAGCCTACGTTGAGCCGGCAGCCTAGGTCCTTTGCCGAACCTCACCGTTGAGGGAGCAACCCAACTTTCACTCTCAACCACTGGGGCGCAGGATGCGGAGGGGGCAGCGGGAGGGAGCCTTCAGCATGACCACCTCCACCCTGTGAAGGCCCCCCATTCCTGTTGTTCCCGTCCCACCACCCAGCACAGCGGACGTTTTTTTTTTTGAGGGCGCGGGGGACCGGCAAAGAAGGGTGCAGACTGCAAAATCAGCTTTTTTCCTCATTTTTTACCTATTTTTTTCCTACTTTTTCTTATTTGCCCTAGGAAAAAGAAGGAAAACGCATTTTCAGTAGAAGTAGGGAAACATAGGGAAAAAATTAGGGAAGACATGGGAAAATATCAGGAGAAAAATAGAAGGTCGCTGAGGCCACCCTCCCTCCCCCAGTCCCCCTCAGCCCCTCCCGCCTGTAACACAAACCGAGTGAGTGGAGTTAGGGTATCAAACCAAAACTGCTCCCAACTGCTCCTAAAGTGTTAACTTTGCTATGCATGTTAGACCAGAGCATTGCTTTGTATCATGCCGTTGTCCAGTCTACCGTATTGTCTGCTTGTTCGGGATATGCCGTCATGTTTTCAGCAGTTGGTGGTCAAGATTTCCGTTTGCAGGCTCCAATGCCTTTTTTTGCTTATCAGATAAATGTGTTTTCGTTGAACATCTAGTCACGCACCTGTTCGACTGTGTACGTTGTGAATTTCCCTTCTAGTTCGAACAGTCTTGCGTTAATTACGCAGGTTGTTGGATGTTGCTGCTCATGCCTGTGTTTTGCTCTTATTTGCCATCCTATTTGTTTCCTAATTTTTCAGATTTGCCGATTGTGTAATTTCGTTTTTATGTTTTCGTATCCATGATCCTTTTTTATCGTACTTTAGGTATTTGCTGCGTTTCTGATGGAGGATTCCCTTTTCTGTGCTAGTGCGGGACCTGAATGTTCACCCTGTCCGCCAGGACCACCGGCGCGTAGAAGTCATTGCCAACGGCCTGCCGCTTGGGGGAAGGCGTGGGGGAGGGGGTCGCACTACCTGCGCCGCGCTGCTCGCTGCAAGACGAGCGAGGGACTCCTGGCCGCTGGAGGCTACGCTCCGCCACCCTCGAGAGCTGCTGCCATCTGGGTGTTCACGTCCGGTGGTCCGCGCTTTTAACGTTCGCCGCAGCGAGCTCCTTCGCCGCAAGCCTCCTGTTTCCACGCACCGGCGCCGCAAATGTTGATGGGGAGGTCACCTTCGCTTGCTGCTCGACGACCCCGGCGATTTCGCCTTGCCCCACCAAGCAGCACTTCGGTTCGCCAACGCGGACGTGCTGGCGCCTGTGCTGGCAGCCGCGCGCCTTGGACGAATCGTCGCGCTCCGGAAGCCGAATGGCCGGGTGCGCGCCTCGCCCGGGCCTTGGCACAGCATTTCGCCGAAGCCCCCCAGCGGCATGCATGCCCTACCAGTTCGGCCTGAGCACCCGTGCGGGCACCGAGGCGCTCTACAAGCTCCTCCAGGTCGCCACCGAGTGCAATGCCCGCACCACTGTCCTGTCGGTAGAGGCCAGCTCGCCAGTTCTACTGCAGCGAAAGCGGCTACGTCTGGATCGAGCAAGCCGAGGGCGGAGAGCAAGGCGACCCCCTCATGCCTGCACTTTATGCAATGGCCCAACACGCTGCCCTTCATGCTGTCGCGTCCGCACTGCAGCCAGGCGAAGTCTGCGTCCCTGGACGATACCTACATCGTGTGCACCCCAGCTTTGCCACTGACGTTTGGGTCGGAGCTTGGACCTTGCCTGCAGACCGCCAAGGCCTCGTTGTGCTCGGTGCGCCGCTCGGCACTGATGCGTTCGTGCAACCGGCTCCGCAGCCAGGATGTCCTCCTCGAGCGCATCCCCGCCCTGGGTGACCTGTAGTCGGCCTGGTTGCTGCTGCTCTTTTGCGCATCAACCCGTGCCAACTACCTCCTCCGTATGCGCCCTCCGCACTGCACGGCCGATTACTCCCGCGAACATGATCGAGCCGTTGCTTCGTGTCTCCGCACCTTGCTTTACAGGGAGGAAGCGCCCGAATTGCCGGCATTGCCGGCTGATGCCCTTGGCACACGGCGCAGCTACATCTCGGATTAGGGGGCCTGGGTCTGCGATTTGCCACCTTCGGCGCGTCGGCCGCTTATTGGGCCTCGTGGCAGGATGCCTTCCCTGCGCTGCTCCATCGTTTCCCTGCTGATGCGGCGCAGCTGCAAGCTAACCTTAATGCGCCGCATGCGGGCATGCCGCCAGCCCTTGCTGCTGCTTTGCACGGCCGCAACGCGAGTGCGTGAGATTGGCTTTCCAGTACCTGACTGGAGCGTTGCGGCTCCGCCTGCTGCTCCGCACCCTCCGCACGGAAACGGCCACCTGCGTGGCTGGCAGCGCGCTGCCGTGGCAGCTTGTGACGAGCGCGCGCACGTCAGCCGATGTCACCCTGCCACCCGAACACCTCCGAGTGCTCCTTCTGCGACGGTTTCGTCTACCACTACCGCGCACCTGCCGCTGCCGGGGCCGCCTCGACCCGCTCGGTGACCACCGCTTCCGGAGTGTTGGCGTCCGCTCGAGCATGCGGTCGCCCGCGTCTGCCGGGAAAGCGGCACGCGAGTTGCCCGCACAACGTCCGGCTCGCTGACATGAACATCGATGTTCCCGTCGGCGACGCTGGTTGCATTGTGAGGTCGTCGCAGACGGCCTGCCCCTCTGGCCGCCAAACGTACCCCGAGCTCGCGAGCGCACGACGGGCACGTCTCGTCGTTATCGGGGTCGAGGTCGGCGGGGGCTGTGGTGCTGAAGCTGCCGCCTTCCTTCGCCACCTTGCCCGACACCGTGCGGCCAGCCTCCGACCACTCCTCCGGGCCGCTGCCTGTGCAGGCTGGGTCCAGCGCTGGTCCAGCTTCCTTGCGGTCGCCGCCATGCGTGCCTTTGCGGCGTCCCTTCTCGAGCTGCCGCCTGGTGGTGACCTTTGCGATGCGGGAGAGTCGCCCAACCTCCACGAAGTCTTCGCCGAGGTCCGAGGCGTCCCTCCGCTGGTCGCAAGCCGCCTGCCGGCGCCCTGAACCGATACAGCCCGTAGGCCGCAGCTTCAACGTGCACTGGGACCGCGGTCACTCTTCGAAAAGAGGCGCGTCAAAAAAAAATAAGAAACACCTTCATTGAGCGACATGCTCGCCGACTCTGCCTCACTGCCTCCTCTCGCTAGCCGCTTCGTGTGAGCGGCGCACGCGCTGCGCCTGCCCGTAGTCGGTGGCCTGTCCGCTTTGCAGGCCTGCACTGGGACTGCATCACACGTTAGGCGGTGAAAACGCTGCGTGGACAAGCTTCTCATATTACAGTATCTTGCTCCCAACGTGTTTTTCCGCATTTAGAGTGGTCCGCCAGCCCCTATACAGCGCTTGTTCCTGGACGCGTGGAGGTCCGCCGGCTGTTGTGCCAGCAGCATTCAGCGACGATCAGCTACCGGCCAGGTGTCACAGCGAGACGTCATTACTTCGACGCCGCATTCATTCCGGCTTCCGCATCGGCACAACCGCTCCGCATCGGCACAACTGCTACTAGTAGCGACATAGCGCAACTTCGAGAGCGAGTGCTTCATGCCTTCGCCCAGATGCAGTTGATCTTATTTTGCCCGGCGGTAAGGCAGGACTTCGCTCGGAGACCGAGGGCGAAGGGTCCGACACAGACGCCGCAGTGACGCTGTCCCACACACTCAGCGCCACCACGCCGTACCAGAAAAGCCGCATCTCTCGGGAGCGCAGGCTCCGACTGCATTGCAAGAGGCCGCGCCTGCCTTCACGCCGCCTCGCTCCCTGGCCGTACCGCCGCGCCTACTTGCCCGTTGCCGAACACAATGCCCGGCGAGCGAAACTCTTGGCTGCACGTAGCCGCGAGCAACTTGACGGCACGTGCCCGTCAAGCTTGGCTATTTTGCCCACGGACCGCCCCTCGTTTCGACCAGCTCGTGTCCATACTGCGTGAAGCGCCACCCGCCGACGGCACTCGCTGAGACCGGTGGCGGTGAGGGGCCCTGGACGAAAGCTGGTGCATCAAGAGGACCGTGATACTGCGCCCGCGAGCACGGGAACCCACTGGCCTCCGCCTTGTTCGCCCTTGGGCAGCACGCTGCGCTGCACCGAGCGGCGGCTACCCGTTACCCCGACGACAGCTTGGTCGCGAAATTAAACGGCCTGTACATCACGACGACGCCTTCCAGAGCCAGGACATCGTTGGACACTGCTGTCGAGGCCGTGGCCGACCACCATGGCACCGCACCCGCTACCCCGCCCTACTGTGCTAGCTCGTCGGCAGGCAAACAGGTTGCTCCACATGTTTGATATGCCACGGCGATGTGCTGCCCACCGGAGACCCCCTTCCCCTGGCCGCATCGTGGTCATCCACTTCATTTGAGTTGCGCTGCACATATGGTGGTCACCCATCGGCGTTGACTTGCCCCTTTGGCCCGGCCACGGCCGCAGCTGATGTGCTCCTTGCCACCAGTCGCCAGCATGACGTGTTTTTTCCTGCTCCGGCGGGCCTGCACAGCCCTGGCCGCCATGCCACATCCTGCCCTTGTGCTGCCCGCGCCTGTTGTTTAGTGTGGCTTGATCAAGCAGAACACGATTCGGCATGGGAGGAATTGCCCGACCGTATAACATGGAATGGGCTCCCACCCACTCCCGCGCCATAGGCTCCTAGACAGCGGAATGGTTGTGCCTGCGTTGCGATGCCTCGCTTGATCCTGGCCATGACATGTTTTCGGAAGTGCCTGACCCACCTCTCTGCCCCATACGTGGCGCTGAGCCGGCTGAGCCAGAGCATCAGCAGTGCCAGTGATTGGGAGGCCACAACCGGATCAAAGTGCCTCGTATCGTCAAAGGCCTACTCCCTCCTCTGCCCCACTGCTCCCCACCCATAGCACCACGAAGATGTCGAGCGGGCGTGGGGAACTTCTACCCTCAGTGCGACTTGGCAATCAGCCCTGCTCCTTGCAATCATACCTTGGCCCTGCTTGGAGCGGCACCATCGAACTCTTGCACAACGTTGCCCGCATGGCCCACCGACGCCTGGGTCGATGATGCGGCATCTCGCAAGCTCGCCGGCAACGGACGTGGGCGAGACCGCGGAGCAGCTGGTGTGCGACTGCATTCCCCCTTCGTTCGACTGACTCCCGAGCACCACGAGCTGTTCGGCTCCGGGCAAGCGAATGCAAGCGACTCGCGCGGCGTTCGGCTACCCGCAGAGTGGCTCCGAACTTATGCGCTACAGGCTGGATCCCTCTCGGCGGGGCCATGTTTTCTGTCACACCCACCTTATTCCGCCGCGTGGTGGCAGCGTGCAGGCCGGGTCAGTGGGTGTGGCAGTCAGCCACGCGTCGGCCCGAGGGCGAGCCTGCGACCGGAGGACAGTGCAAGCGGACGGCGACGAGGATGGCAGCAGCGTGTGTTCGGGAAAGTACAACGTTATCGCGGCGCTGCCAACCACCCGCTCCGACATGCTCCGACAGCTTCCCACAAGGGGCACTTGTGGCACGCATCCTGCAGCGAACAACCGCGTGCAGGAATCAGCATGAATCAGCGAAAGTTGGCCATCGCGCTGGAAGAACGGGCAGCTCAACAAAATGCCACGATGGTGTGCCCCCTTGGAAGGACGGGTCACCCGCATCCTTGCACCGTGAGGTTCCGCAGGGACGCAAGCACTGCGCCTACAGTAGCTTGAGCTCACGAGGCGAGGGCCGCAGAAACTGCACGATTCTCTCTGCTTACGCGAAGCAGCGGCAGCGAAAAACCTCTTACAAACAGAAGGCTGGGCAGCGTGCCCCAGCTGGCACGCTGCTTACGAAGGCGCTCGGCCGCAACAACCCTGCGATGGAGGCCGCCTTGCGGCGCCGCTTGCGTTTACCCCTGCCACTCCAATTGTTGCGGCCCCAGCCCCGAGGGGACCACGCCCTCGCCTGCGGGGGTTGTTGGCTCGCCGAGCGAAAATCGTGGAGCGGGCCTGGGTGCGCATAGCCAGCGAGGCGGTCGGATCTGATGGGCAAGTCATCCCTCAATGGCTCGTGCACATTAACGCACCGGGAGTGCCAGCTGACGATCGCAGACGGCTCGACTTAGTCGTCTACGGCGCCACGCCGCGGGGAGGTGCGTTGTGCTGCGATGCGACCCTCGTCTCACCCTTCGCGCGGACGGGGAACCATGCACAGCCGGGAGCCGCTGATACAGATGGGGCCGTGCTCAGGGTAGCCGAGCGGCGCAAACGGTCCGCATACCCGGAGCTCTGCAGCGGAGGACCGCAAGAGCTCGGAGGCGAGGCTGGCCGCTTCGTGCAGAAACTGCTCCGCGTCCGGTCGCAAAGAGCTCCGCCAGCTCTCCGCCGCGCGGCCGCAGCGGGCTGGTCGCGCCGTTGGTGGGCATACTGGCTGTTTGCCGTGCAGCAGGCCGTCGCCAGCACGGCACTGGGGCAGGCTTGGCCAGTGCCACTCCAGTGTCAGAGGGATGAGCCGCTCCTCGAGCGAGTGCTCGAGCTCGCCGGACCAGCAGCGAGCCCCAGTCGATTGCCGCTGCGCTCGTAGCGGTCGGCGACGAGGTTTTCCCAGCGTAGCCGTAGCTGCGGGTTATATGCCTGCCCCTGGCAGTGTTGCGGGACAGCCACCTTGCAGGCGGAAAAAAGGCGTAGAAAAAAAACGGCTCGTCCGCTTGGCTTGACTTCTGCCACTCGCAATGCGCCGGCCGCATACGGGCTTCTGTTTTAGAATACGTTACGCGTGCAAAACAAATGCCGGTGCTGCGTTGGTCTTACATGGTCTTACCATTCTCATTCGATCCGCATCCGCTGCCCAGCCCACGAGGTCAGAAATTCCGGGTGGCCGAGAGGATCGCCCAGGACCATACCAGCCCGCGTTCGGGAGTGGCTTGTCCCCGCGCCAAGCGTCCGACCCAGTAGCAATGCCTGGAAAAGGTGGGCCTTCTTTGCGGCTGTAAACGCGCGTTTCCCAGCGTCTCGGAAACACAAGGGCCTCGACTTCTGTGTCGCAGGCGGCTCGTGTTTCGCATGTCGTAAGACGGTCGAGGAAAGCAACATCAGTCTTTCTAGCCCTGTTCCCGGCGGGTGCAGTGCCTACGACACCAATGAAAGCGGGCGATGCCCGAGCGCAGCCCTTTTACAGGAAACCTTTCTTGACTGTGGGGGGGATGCCCAAAACCACTTTTGCAGCAACGATCAGAGAGGGTGTGCCGGCCAGCACGAAGCCTTGCGGAATGCGGCCTGCGCCGTCCACCCCTGCCACAGCGTGTTGGCGGAACCCAAACAACCCGCGGCAGTGGTCACGGTAAGTTTGCCGGCGCATGCGCCTGGTTGCGTTCTTTTTTCTCAGATGGTCCTAGTGCAAGTCGGCTGCACCGAATATTTGGCTCTAGGATTCTGTCATGTTTTTTTGCTGCGGAGGCTCTTCAAAGAAAGGGGAGTAATGGGAAGGTGCTCAAGGTGTTTTGATGTACGAAAGCGTAGAGGTGGAGCACCATTGCGGAAGAGCCTCAAAACAATGTTCAGCTTCGGGATACACCCATTGAAGCATCATTTGAAGGACGCAGTCTTCTTGGTCGCGAGCCATGTCCGTCGAGCTGGCACGACGCGTTCAAAACGCATTCGACAGCATTGACTCTGACGGAAATGGACTAATTGGCAAAGAAGAGAAGCCTGGTTTCGCATTGAGCAGCAACGAGAGTATTAGTATTAGGAGCCCGTGAAAAGAATAAGAAAATTTGAACCTTCCCATGCAAACCAAGTCTGAAGCTTGGATTCGCCCGTAAAATCAGAGCTTAGCTGCTGCTGCCGCCCGGTTGGTGCAAACAGTTGGAGCCCAGGATGCGTGAACTGTTCGCCAGCTTCGGAGCCCCTGAACTTGACGAACTGGTGCCTGGGATGCTTGATTCAGAGCATTTCCGTGATCTCCCGTATGGGACCTAGAAAGGATGCAGCCTAGTCTTTAGTCTTATGCAGATCAAGAACAGTAGATCAGTAGATCTGTGATGATAGAAGCATGGTGCGCCAAGCCCATGTCACTACTGTTGATTGCCTTGTTGAGCCAAGGTCGATGGCATGGATACAAACAAAGATGGCAAGATCTCCTATGAAGAGTTTGTTTCGTGGGTGTTCAACAAGGAAGCTAGATCTTGAACAAACAAGGGATGGACGCTTCAGTGTTTGGCAAGTCGTGTGCCTGTGGCAAGGATTGGCGTCCTTTGTGTTGTGCATCGCCCTCTAAGGAGAAAGGCGCTGACAGCCTGGTGCGAGTAAACATGAGGCAGCTCATGGAGACGTCAGCATCGGCGTGCTTGGTCAAGCCAAAGTTTGCCACCCCGGATGTTCCACAGTACGACCAACGTTGTTTTCCAGACGATGACAGCTGGCTCAAGCTGCGTCAGAAGCTCCGGGACTTCGGGCACTGGGCCGTGGAAGATGTCATGCGCAAGGGGTGCTGTTGCTCATGGGTGAATTTGTCATGCTTGAAGCCTTCACTCGCCACTCCTTTTGTTTTTTCGGTTGTCTGGTTTCAGGCTTGTTAGACAGGGAGCATGCTGCCGCATTGAGCAGGACGACAAGGAGGTGTTCCAAGACAAAAGTTTCGACGCTGTGGATGATTCACTGCTTCTCGGATCTCGGAGAGACGCGTGCCCGTGGAACTTTCCGTTAACCCTAAGGCTCCTTCGTGTCCTTGCTGGATGTGTCAGAGTTCGTTGCAAGGTTCGGGGGCAGCGCCGTGGAGTTGGGTGACAAAGCTGCTGGCAAGAAGCCGCCCTTCAAGGCAAGTGCCCTTCCACACAAGCTGCTGAAAGCACGGTTTAAGCGCCTTTAGCCGAAAGTGGCGAGGAAGGGAAGGACTAAACCGTGAGTTTCTATGCTGCTTTCGGTAAATCTCCCTGAGCTCTGCCTTTACTACGATCCGCGCTGAGCCATAGATGGCATCCTGTTGCAGCAGTGCGAGACAGGTGGACCATTGGGCTCGCATCTGGGACATGGGCGAAGCTAGTCGCAACGGGCCACTGGCAAAAGATGGGGCTTCGGCATGTGACATAGAGCAGGAGCGGGAGGGTGCAATGCCGGTTCTGTTTTCGATACAAGCCTGCACTTTTTGGGTAGGCAAGGTTCTGAACGACTGCTTTGAGTTTTTGAGTAGCTTTCGCAGGCTGCATGCAGGCAATTTCAGGAGAATTTTTTTGCAAAGCTTCTGTTAGGGTCCTTGTTTCTTGGTCTTTGCGGCAGGGCCGTTGGTTTTCCCGTGCCTGCCTCCTGACGAAACCCCCACAACCAACGATCCAAGACCTAAATGCAAAGTTTTGCCGAAGTGGCGTTGAGAAGTGCGGGTTCTTGGGGTTTTTAGTCATAGAACTTCTTGAAGGTGGAAGGGTATCCCTGTGGCCTCAACATTTGCAAGCCGGGCAGGGGCAGCTTGGAGACTGCTACTTCCTGAGTGCGGTTGCAGCGACTGGGTCCACAAACATGGAGGAGTCGTGGAGTTGGGGCTGATGCTGCCTGTTTTGCCGACCATGCAACGACGCCATTCCTTGACTTGGAGTCCTGAGGCAGTTTCGCAGTCCGACGTACTCATGGCCAGGCTTCTGCCAGATTCGCAGACCGTGAACGAGGAGGGGTTTCTAGGTGGCAGCTTGCAGAACTCCTGCCAGTAAAGATGCAATCAAGAGCCGTTGAGTCCTTTGAGGCTCTACGCCGTTCGGTTTTGGCAGGATGGGGCCTGGCGGCTGCTGGCCAGGAGTTGTTGGATGCAGTGCTAGCTGGGGCTGAACGCGGGGACTATGTATTCTATGTATAGCCGACCTGAGCCGAGGATCGTTGTAGTCGATGACCGGCTGCCGTGTCGTGGCCACAACAAGCTCATCTTCGCAGGCGCTCCGCGCGACAATTTCTGGGTGGCCATCGTGGAGAAGGCCACTAAAGCCCAACCTCCACTGTTCAGAACGTCGGTTGTCACGACCCGATCAGGAATCTAGCTGGGCGGAAGTAAATCGGCAGTGCCTGCAACTGTGCTACAGGCATTTGCCAAGCTCAACGGGAGCTATCGCGCCATCTCCAGTGGCAGTCAGCCCGATGCCCTTTACGCTCTGACGGGCATCCTCATGCCCCGAACTGTGCAGCCGGGCCAGATTTCGTGACGGGAACTGCGTTTTGGGAAAGGGACAGGGAACGTGCTATTTCGAGGTTTTGCAAGACAGCCAAGGAAGCTGCTGCCCTACCGCAAGGATCCTGCCGACAAGGAGGATGCTTGTCCTCCGGAAACCCGCATCCTAAGTCCAAACCACCACCACTCTTTGGGAGTCGCCAGAACCCCATGCCCATGCCCGGCCCAAGGAGCTGTTCAACACGATGTGCGAGTGTGCCAGCACCGGCGGTGTGATGGGCTGTGGGAGCAAAGGCCCGAAGCTTCGATCGAGGGCACATCCTTCCTCCTTTGAGCCTCGCGGGGATTCCTTCTTTCAGACTGCATGGAGCAGCAAGCGACCGAAACCCTGAATCTCCTCCTCCAAACTTGCCGTGCCATTGCGTTCTGAAGGCGACCGCGCTGACAATACACACATGTCACATGTCCACCAAATTATAGCAACACGGTTTTTGCAAAACAAACATTCAAACTAGTGGGTTCCGAACGTGCACTGCTCGCCCTTGCTTGTTCGCTTTTTGAGGCAAGTGGGAGCATGGCATCGCCCCTCTGCATGCGTACACCATCCTGGGTCTTTGCCACATTCGTGCAGCTGGAGCAGTGGAGAAGCCTCTTGGAACCTGAAATGCGGCCAGTGTGCTCAAGTGTCCCAGCCACGTCACCCCAGTCATGAACTGTCAACCGACCAAAACCTGGGATGACTACGCACATCTCCCAAGCATAGGCTGGTACATATTCGCAACCCCTGGGGCAGCGGCCGGGAATGGAACGGCAGATTTTCTGACGGAGATGCGGCATGGAAGGAGGCAGGTGCTGAACCTTTGTAGAAACAGGCTTTCCATCGTTTCTTGGGGCCTATGCTATGCTGCGTGAACCAAGCTGAGCAAACATCCGGCCATGCAGGCATGCGCCAAACCCACTCAAACTACAGGTAGCTGCATTCAGACTTTCAGGTCGCTGTTGAGGAGAAGGAGCGTCTGGGTGTCAGGAGATTCGGCGCACAGGGCTGAATTCGGCTTGGCCATCCTCGGTTTAGATATCCTAACGATTCACCTTCCAGAAAAAGCTTGAGCTGTGGATCGATTTGTTGAGAGAGCACGCTTTGAACCGTGCGAGTGTCTGCTGCAAGCAGCCAGGAGCGGGAAGGATGGAACTTGGTATATGAGCTTTGACGATTTCTGTCAGCATTTCTTTTGCGCCTACTTCGGCATGCTATTTCCTGCAAAGACACACAGTCTGTACCATGTGGCCTCTCGGACTCAGATTTTGCAAGGTCAACGGTGAATCTGTGAATTCATAGGCCCTGGTTTTGGTGTGACTATGACATCTCAGGCAACAGAGCACGAGCCTGGTAAGACGCGGCCGAAGGTGGTTGTCAAGGCGCTATCTCCTGGATCGGTTCGCTTGCTTTTTGGTGGACCGACATCGCGAGCATTGCCGGACTCCGCCCAAAGGGCAGTGATCAAGTTATCCTGTCTGAAGACTCGACATGATCAATCACGAGAGCGGACACGGGCTTCAGGGACGAGCTCGTCTATGGATGCGACATTCACAGCAGGCAAGGGAGACATGCTGCTCTTTGAATTCGCAGCGAGTCTCAGCAGCCGAATCTACCTCACCGTTGTCTGCCCGCATGACTCGGAGGCCAGCTCGCAGCTGCCGTAGCTGCCGTACTAGTAGCTGCGACCCAAACTGCTGAGCAGGTCATAGCAGACCATGGCGATGGCGAGGTCGAGCTCTCTGCCCCTCCAGAAATGGAGGAGGAGAAGAAGGAGGATGACCCGGATGAACAAGCAATACTGCAGCTGGGGCTGTGTTTTCGGCTGCTGATGTTCCGCTACACTTACCGCTGCAGTGTGACTGTTTGGTCAGTCTGACTTGTGCTATTCAATTACGAGCAAGCATAGAACTCGTAGCAGGCGAGGTGCACGGTAAGTATTGCAAAGGTGAGAAGGAAGCCAACCTCTGCACCTTCAGCTCAGTCCTTACTGGCAGGCGCCAGGCTGGCAACCTAGACTCTAGACTCTCTAGACTCTAGACCGTGTCTGATGCCCATTCCCCGGCCCTCAGCTTCAAACGGTTGTAAAGTCTGCGATTCAAGCGAGGAGATTCTTGTAGCCTATGGCCTCTGGGCCTACACGTGAAGCCGCTTGCAACCAAGGCAAGTCGTGCGCAAAGCCGCCGAGTTGACCGGCTGGAGTGAGGAGGATCAGCAGGCTGTGGCGCAGAAGCTCCAGCATCCTGACTGCCCCGGAAGCATTTGCAATCCTTCAGGGTGTTGGGAGAACATTCATTCTGCAGGTGTTTTGTGCAGGACGCATCATGGTCGGTGATGACTGAAGGGTTGCTTTTGGGATTCTGACAACGTAGAGATTCTTAAATATAAATGTAGCACATCTGAGGTCCGCAGAGATCTCTTCACCCCATGTCTTCCTGACACTGCTCCTCTCAGGCAGAGCCCGGCTCTAGTTTGTTTTTGCGATTAACGGCTTTCGAATTAGGATTCTTACAACTTGAAGGGGGATTTCGGGTTTCGGTCCCGATGGTTGCAGAGAGGCGACATCAACTCCAAGCTGCCGAAGGGCAAGGCCTTCGGCAAGCGCAGCTTGCGGCACCTGCGGCGCGTGGCCGAGGCATGCGCTCGCGCCTGAATCCCCAAACCACTCGCACCGCTCTGCGCTCAAATGGAGAGGAGCTTGCAGAGCTAGAAGATGTGGTGAAAGACGTGGCAAAGCACACAGGCTGGGAGGAGGAGGATCAGAGCAAGGCTTGGGAGGGTTTGAAAGCCAGTTGTAGCCCTACCGAAGACGCTTTCATGCGTGCAGGTGGTGCGGAAGTTCGTTGTGGCAGGACTCTGCTCCTGCGAAGAGCTTGCAGATGCCCTGCTTCACTCGAGTGTGAACCGTCGCCTGGTCGATGTCGGGCAGCAGCCTTTTGGCAAGAAGTCCAGTGGCGCCCTAAAAGCTTGGGCAAAGAGGCGACTTCTCGGGAAAGCTGTAAAGGGATTCAGAAGCCTGTGAAGAACTTGACGCACCTCCAGGTGGAGTGCGATGAGCTCGGACGATTACCAGGGCGTCCTGCTAGCCGAGGACGATTGACGTCGGGCAGCTCGCCGTCACCTGCGGTTTGTCGAAACCGGTTGTTCCGCAATTTATCCCGGGAGAGCCCAGCTGGAAACCTCGTGTGTGTGTGTGTGTGTATGTGTGTGTGTGTATGTGTGTGTGTGCGGTCATTCAAGCATTGTGCCAGCCACGAGCCAGGCATCCAGCCAGCCAGCCATACATGTACGGCATGCATAATATTTTTATGCATGTGCGCATATGCGGACCGCATATGTCGGGGCATGTGCATGCATACACGCACATCCTTCTCGCACTGGCACGCGAAGTAAATAGGCATGAAAGCATAAATGCATGCATCCGTCGATGCACACATCCACCCATCCATTCTTCCTTCGTCCATCCATCCATCACCCATGCATGCATTCATGCATGTATCCATCGATCCATCCATCAACTTATCCAGTCCCCACCCATCCATCCATCAATGCATCCATCCATCCATCCATCCAGCCATCTATCTATGCACGCATGCATGAGGCGCGCACACACACGCATGCTTTCACTTCGCTGAAACACACCCCTACAGACGCATACGCATCCCCATGCACATACACATGCGGCATATGCATGCGCATACGACGCATACATACACACGCATATACACACAATTACGTAATAAATCCCTCCCTCCCTCCATCCATCCATGCATGCATGCATGCATGCATGCACTCACGCACGCACGGCATGCATGCATGCATGGCAGGCAATGCGTGCACACAGACACACACAGTCTCACTTAGACGGATGCATCCATGCATGCATCCATGCATGCATGCGTGCATAGATACAGACATACATGCATACATTCATGCGTGCGTAGACATACACGCAAGCAAACATGCATACACGCAGACACACGTGCAGGCATGCATACATGCAGATTTATGCATACATATACACATGCATACATATACACACGTACACATGTACATCTTGTGCACATACATGTATGTTTGTGTGTGTGTACAGATACATGTACACACACATATAAATAAATAAATATAAATATATATATATATATATATATAAACAAATAAATATACACAACATAAAGAGGTGCATTCATGATACATGCACGCATGTACTGGTACAGGTATAATGCATGCAGAAGGACATGTGTGCACATTCATTTTGGTACGTGTGCGGTTCGTTTACCTGAGTGCTAATAGGGCGGTCATATCCGGGTGGCATGCTGACTGCAGATTTAAGGCTTCATCTCAACCGCGACCTCCGACCCCTTCTGGATACATGAGTTGTGAGAAAAACCGGACCTGGCCATCGCCAGCCTTAGCAGCCGCAACTCTTAACGGTTGACTCGGATCACTCATTCAGGCTGTCGACTTTCGGGTTACCTGGTGTTGGGTATGTCCACCAGGCTTTTCACCAGCTTGGTTTCACTCTTTACCAGCGTTCTTTTGCCCTGCAACCAATGCAGAGCCGACACGAACAGCTTACACGAGACCATCGAGACACAGCCAATTGGCTTCGCAAGAAGGCGCGATATAAATATATATAGGTAGCACGATTCAGTATTGCCAAGCTTCGTCGTCGTACGTGAAGCAGCCGCAGCATGTGTGCAAAGCAAGATTGAAACCTAGGTCCTTTGTTTGCTCAAGCATTCCAAAGCTTCGAATAATTACGGGCACCGCTTGATCGGTGCACCCTTCTGGTCTGCGAGAACCATGGCCATGCCAGGCACCGGGGTGGGGGGTGGGAGTTGGGCGATTGGGGCGCTCGTTGATCGGCCAGGTATGGACCAACTGTCCCAGAGGGACCAGATGCAGGTCATGGCTGCGCTCAACGAAATGCAGATGCAGGAATGGATCCGAAAGTTTTCAACTCACGAGATGAGCCGTGGCTGCTTTCCGACTCGCGCAGGAGATGATGAACACCTACAACAACTTGGTGGAAAGATGTTTCAACGAGTGCATCACGAGCTTTCGAACCAAGGCATTCGCAACTTCCGTGCGCATCCATGGGAACAATAGGGATGCCAATGCCAAGGTCAGTCTTGATTGGATGCGTCCATGGAGTCGTCAGTTCTATGTCCTTGGAATCATCTTGTTCATCGTCGCAGGGCCTGGAAGGTTCTGAGGAGCAGTGTGTTACTCGGTGCGTGCAGAGCTTAGACTTGCCTGATTACCTGGTTGCTACGTGGAGCATGCACAAGCGATGCGAGGTGCAGAAGTATATGTCCTTTACCCAGCTGGGGGCCCAGCGGTACGTCTGAGTGTGCTTGCAAGATCCCGGCACATTCTCGTGGTCGAGGCGCGTGGGCTTGCGATTCCAGGAGAAGCAGCAGCAGATGCAGCTACAGCATCACAGCTAAAGTAGCTAAGTTCATCTTGAAACTTCAATCGTTGGCGTTGCTGCCCAGTGTGGACCGAGGAAGCCATCATGAGCCGCACAGCATCGGTTTTGATACCTCGAGCTCTGCCAGTCCCAGACTGCCTACAGTTGTCCTTCTGACGAGCGGTGCAGCCACGGATGTGGGCACAGGCGTTAAGTTCCAGATCTGCTATGCCGAAGACTCAGCCATACAGACATGGACGTCGGTCTGCGACAGCTTTCCGCAAAGTTGCAAGCAGATTTGGCAAGCTCTAGTTTCACGAGCCAGAACGGGCAACCATGAAAAGCAGCCCAGAAGAATGCCAAGCGGTGGCACAAAATCAGGTTGGAGTGTGGGATTGAAGATCTCAGCAATGCAAAATTGGTTGATTGGCCATTTCTCCGACGGCTGGCACATACACGGACTCCATCAAAAAATCCTTTTGGCTCGAGACCCGGACTATCCCGGATTTGCTTTTGGTCGCAGTTGTGCTTGCCCCAGACTGTCTCGTTCTGCCAAAGAGGTGTGTTACAGGCCCATAGCTCTGGATTTCAACCTCGTAGGTGGCCATGCTGCATTCATGCGTTAGACTTGTCTAGAGTCTAGCAAGAGATGCGTGCAGTGGTTCCTGCGGACTTGTGCAGTTCTGCAAGATCCCCAAGCCTGCTTCCCAGTCTTCTGAGGCCCGCCGAGGAAATCCCGCCTGGCGTGCAAGCACTCTCCATATACTTTCTGCAGAGAAGCGACCCATGGCTCAATCAGTTGTGCCTGGGAAGGGCACTGCAACTGCATCTCACGGTCTTGCGTTTTTGTCTGTCCTGTTTGGTTGGTTGGTTGGCTGTGCTGTTTTATCTTTGCAGCATCATTCCCTTCAATGCTCTCCTTTCTCAAGTCTTAGGACTGCAGGGCTCAGATAGGTTCTGGCGTTAGCGTTTTGTGTTCCTTTAGCTTTCCGTGGATTTTCAGAGTGAGATGAGAATGGGGGAAGCTGGGGTGTGGCGCTGATCATCTCCGTACTGATGCTTTGAAGTAGGAAATGGGGCAGCCTAATGGAATGACTTTGCACAGCAGAGCCATTCACGGCAGCATCCCGTGAAGTCGCATCCGATGGCACACTCCTCGCTCCAGAAAGCTGTCAACCAAGGACTTGAACCGATTCATGTTGAACGTCAGAGCCTCAGCTTCGGCAGTTTGACTCTTGCGACTGGAAGAGGGAGGCCGACTCAGATCCAAAGCCTCGAGGCGGTGCGATTTGCGTTTGCCACCTTGGCAGTCATCCACGTGGTGACTGCCACGGACTCGGAATGTCTGGAGGCGGATTGCGGTGTGGTTGAGGCGCGCATGAAGGGCATCACTTCAAGGGCGCGGTCCAGCGGGTTCGTGCAGAGCGGAGTCCGAGTAGTGCAGCCGTCAACACGTGGTTTTGCTGGCGGTGCTTTCCTCCGACCGTTTTGCCAGTTCATCTGCGGCACTTTTCGATCTGTGGCGGCTAGGACGAAACCCCACTGCTGGACGTCCAGCTCCTCCAGAAGTCATTGCGCCTAACTCCCTCAAAGCCGTCGGCCTTAGAGACAGCACTGGCCTCAGAAGGAGAGCCGATTTGGCCGAGTTTGATCCTTCCAGCCGCGAAGTGCCGGCCATGCGGAGGTAGCGGCTGATGGTAGCGTCACTGCTAGGGAGGCTGGGGAGGCTGACATCCACCCCTTGGAGGACTGCCCCTTGCACCGGAGCGTCGGGGTCGAGCATTAATACAGCTCGTTGTAGCCTGTGAGGAGCATTCACTCCTCCAGACCTCCATCGAGGCAGACCAGTTCTTGTGACAGTTTTCGGCAGCTCCATAGTCTGACCCGGGATCTTTCTTGCCTGCACGTTTCTGTGCCTCCTTGCTCGCTGAACCGAACCCAAAACTCTCGTCAACGGCAGGTCGGGGAAGCGGAGAACATGACCGAAGTCTTGGGAATGGACGGCAACACGGCGAAGAATCCAGCCAGCTTCGTAAGAAGCAGCATGAGCAAACGACAGCATAACCACAAGAATCGCTGTAAGCTGTATATCAGCAGTACCAACACCACGCAGCATTACAACAATCAGACTTCTCATGGTACTCACTTCAGCTTCAGCAGCGAATAGGCGCAGCACTGGTCGCACTACAAGCGTAAATAGGAAGAGAGAGAGAGAGTGCGAGATTTATTCAGGAGTACGATCATCGCAGCCATGACCAATATACAAGAAGTCATAAGCGCATTCATGGTGATGCATGCATCGGGTGCACCTTGCTTCTGGCCTCTAGAACAACACAATATGGTCGTATGTCGATTACTGGTAGCTGGTAGCGCTGCTTCTGCTGCTGCTGCTGCTGCTACATCTGCTGCTGCTGATAGCAACCACTAACTGCGACAGAGGCACCCGTCGTACTGGTTACAGCCTGGCAACAGAAAGGGTGACCGCCAGACCGATGAGGGCCGCATAAGGAAGCTAAGTGTCGGTCGAATCATGGTAATTCTACTTTTAGAAGCGTAGTGGCATATGTAATCGTGATGGTTTTGATTTATGGGTTGGCACACGGCAGCACAGGCTGGCGTCTGCGCCCAAATGCTAGCTGCTTTGTGGAGGCAAAGTCAGACGCCTCTATTTGAAGATGCTGAAGACAATGGTAGGTCCTGCATCTTCAGTTCCACATTCGGTGCCCACGTGCTGAAATCCATCAGCTTGATGCAGCTCCACAAGGAAGCGCAATCAATCGTTAGGCCTCACTCGTGACACTGGCCAACGGGAGACTGCGACACATGAGCCAAAACCAAGCAAACCGCGAATCATTTATGAGCAATTTGCGGAAAGATGGCCTCTTTGGTGCCAGGGCCTGCTGCCGGTTTCGGGCACGAAGTCACTGCTGGTTCAGTCGTGGACTTGGATGTGACAGGGGGATGTTGTAGGAAGGCATGGCTGTGGCAAGTCCGGGAGCGTGCCATTCGCCATTTGGCTGTGCATAAAACTGCTTTTTCGTGTGCTGCTTGAGGCTCGGCACTGTGCATGAGCTCTCCAACGAAGTCGAGCACACCTCATTCTCGATCACGTCCTTCCTCTTTGCGGATTCGACGCAGCTTAGGCGGACCCTGCCGGTTTGTGGTTTGTGGCCCCGCGAGCAACTCTAGATGTGTCATTTCGACAGCTTTATGAGATGTCGTGCGGGCACACTTGCAGGTTTGCTCGTGACCTCTGACAAGTCTTAAAGTATCATTGGCCAAACGTCATGCCAGGGCCACCCTGCTGTTGTCCATCTACGTTGCAATCTACTTCTTCTCTGTTGCACGGGCACCCAGTAGCATGAATGCAGAGCACTTGTCGGAGCTGCCAGCAGAAAATGCCATGCAGCATCTCAAGAAGGCAGCCTACAACGCCAAGCATCGAGTGCATGTAAGGTCAGCATGTACTACCACATGACGACGGTGCGACCGGTGGGCAAGGGGACACCACTCCCAGGCTATAACAAGAGGGAAACTCGGCTCAGAACAGTTGGCGAAATTTCGGGCATTATGTCAACTATGCAGATGTTTCACAATGCAGCCTTCGATGCCACCAACAAGACTGTTCTGCGGAAGTGCCTTCCAAGGAAACCTGTCCCGAAGACGAGATTTTGCAGAGCCATTCGTACTTGAGTTGGCTGTGCGTGCTCGGCCCTGAGGGGGAAGGGTGGCGGAGCTCTGTCGTGCAAATTCATGAGGCCCGGTGAAGCTGCGGGCACGTCATCTGCGCATCCTGGTGCACCAAGGACCTGGTTGAGCCCCATGGTGGCTCGCCTAGGCACAGCGGCTTTTTTGCTTGTGTGCAGAGCTTCAAGCTGCTGAACTCGGCGAGTTTGGGTTTAGCTTTATCAGGGATCAGGAACCTTTTACAAGCAACGCTAATAGCAACGGCAACTGCCGGAAGATGGTGTGACGGCATGTCCCAAGCATGCACTGGGATAGGTTGGTGGGGCTGAGTTCAGCATGTGCACCACCGCTTGCACATCCCTGGTCAGGACACTCTTGGAACAGCGCGATGTCGAAGTGCAGCCCGGACGAGGTCCCTCCTGTGAACGGGCCGGAGTTCCAGGCCTGGTGTTTGTCAGTTGAATCGGATGGCTCGCACCAGTGCTTTTCCATGGCCCGACCTTTGCTTGACGAGCATCCTGGAATGCTTAAACTGCACGTGCACAAAGTCCATTGCAAGCTAGCTAGCCGGTACCGGACAGCCAGCCAGCCAGCTAGCAAACTACCCATCCCACATCCCACCGATCCTGCCCATCCCTCCCAACCACCCAGGTCCCTACCCGTTACTTGCCGCCTATACCTACCGACCGACCTACCTACCTGCCGAACTACCTGCCGCCCTACCTGCCCGCGCATGAGTGTGAAATGTGAACCTGCTTACAAAGAAGCATAATCTTGCCGAGGTATGTGTGTGTATCTGCCTGTCTGTTTGTCTGCTTGTATGCATTGTCTGTATTGTATGAAGTTCGGGGCCTTGCTTGTATTTATTGCGTGGTATGTATGGTATGTATGTATGTAAGGGTTAATTTGCATGCATGCAGGCACTCTTGCGAGCAGATCACTCGAGCTGGTGTGTTGAAAGACCAAAAACTGTGTTGTTTAATCTCACCAGCTCAGGGGCCATGCGTTTACTACTCGCCCAGCTTTTTGCAGGTACCGGAAACTGCGCGCAGCTTCTTTTCTAGTCGCTTTCCATAGCTTCGTTGGCTTCCCCCTGCAATTCCGAAAAAGCGCCCTATGATTACCCAGTGTCGGAGAGTAGGACAACGGCCAAGCCCAGTCTTGCCACAGGCATTTCGCCAGTGCGAGAGATTCGAGGCCCTCTGGGAAGAGGAGGTCCGCCTGCGTGGCCAAGAGGAGGCCTTGCCGCTGGTTTCCAAAAGCAGGTTTGAGGGCCTGTTGGAGGTTCTGTAGTTTGAGACGGTGACAGTGGAGTTGCAGGCTTAAGTTGGCATGTACTTGGCGTCGACTTGACCATGACGGGGGTATGCGAACGTTGGTTAATGGTCTCGCTGCCCCAGTGTTTCTCGGAAGACGCTGTGCAGGCGAGCATACTCCGAGTGGTCTGCAAGCTCTGGGGGTACCAGCGGCTGGTGGCCTGCCTGCTTGAGGGCTGTTGCCTGCAGTGAGAAGCCTCACTTGGTAGATGTTCGCGAGTATTATTCGCAACTCCAGAACTCTGTGCCAGTTCTGGTTCCACATGTCGCTCTTCGTGCATGTGGTCCTCGGCTGCCTGGTGGCAAGTAGTGAAGCTCGAGTCAACCATGTCGTTTACCGCGCTGTTGTCCGGGTAAGTCCAGGCATCGCCAACATGATAAGCCCATTTTGCCAAGGCAATCTGTACCAAGTGTTCCTGATTCAGATGTCCCTGAGCTACTTCTTCTGGCTGCAAGAAGAGGCTGTGCCATATGGGTAAGCAGTTGAGGTTTAGGGTTTCGGCTTTAGACAGCTTTCTCTGCTTGGCGATTCTCCCTGAGTTGAATCCCACACTTGATGCTTAGCAGAAGAGGTAGACATCACTTCTAGTTCCTCAAGCCTCCTTTGAAGCGCGAGGTGCATCAGAATAACGGCCAACTCCCGGACATGACCAAGCCCATCTTGGTGTCCATCGTCTCTTGGCTCGCAGTCTTGAAGGCTTGGAAAGCAGAGAGCGAACTCCGCGAACTGAGGCTGCCTTCTCGGCGCAGCCACTTGCGTGGACCTCGGCTTGGGCTTGGGCCGGGGCTTTCCACATGCGGGACACTGCCGCGGAGTGAAGTGTCGGAGACAGCAACACATCCTGAGGTCTTCGCCATCCTGTGCTCGTGACTTGGCCGCCTCTTCCTGTCCTGACCCGCTGCTTTCGGCTTCTGGAGACTGCCGCAGCATGACATGTCAATGTCGACAGGTTCGAAGCCAACCTTTCCATGAAGTTTGACCAGTGCATCGCCGGTGTGGCAGTGGTCTCAGGAGACACAGCCGTCACGTGTTTCGCTCTCGTTTCAGGGAATACAGTGGTGTCCTCTCAGCACTTGCTTACAGCTGAGGCCGTGGCTATGTTCAAGTGCCTGGTCTGATATCCGAAGAGACCTCTCGCTCGATTTGCCGAAGGAAGAAATAGTTTCCGCTCAGCGTGCCGATCCCCCGATTCCCAACTCCTGGAAGCCGACTTGACCTCTCAACAGCGATTCCCAGATCGTAGACCCAGGAAGACACAGCGTCTGCCGGCATCAGTCCTCAGCCAAGACAAGCCGGTTGGATCCGAGGCCCACGAGTCGTCCCGAAAGCACCGTTCTAGGGCCTCTTAAAGTCTTCTGGGTCTGTGCATTGTCGAGTGGGAGTCCCACTGTCACTCTTGCTCTCGATTGATCGATGCCTTGTCTTTTGGCTTTTGCTGGGTGCAGCGGGTTACCGAATGGGCTGGAAGGACCAACACCAACTGGCCGAGAAGGTGTCCAAGAAGCCCAATGTGTTTGAGCTGCATCATGTAGAGAGTAGAGACATGCAAGATTGGATGTGGGTTTAATCTTTTTCAGAAGGTTTTCTCTGACTCAATTTCAGTGAGGCCTTCTTGCTCACAGCGTTAAGTACGTGTGCTTCAGGCGATGATGACGATCAACAATGACGTGATCGGCAACTTCCATGGGAGCCTCGGGCCGCACGAGCCGTGAAGCCGGGGGTCAGGATGTCACGGTTCCGCTCGGATTTGAACCCATTTCGCAGGCTTGGAGGCCCACGAGCTTTCACTTGCTCTGAGATTTCCACACTGACTTCGTCAGTCGATCGCACTCCTTGTTGTCGAGGCTGACATTCAACGTGTCCCTGACCATCAACGCCACAGTGACAGTGGCCGTTCTGCTTGTGCTCATGGCTACTCGGCAGCAGCCTAAACAGCTTCGCGAGGAAGTTCACCCGCATGCCGTTGGACAAGCCTCGTCATCTCATGTGGTGTGCGTCGCGTCAACCCGAAACGTATATGGTGGAATTACTTCAGTTGTTCCAGCCTTCAATCGCTTCCCTGTGCTTGAGACATAGTGATTCGCGAAAGTGCTGAGGCTTTCAAGCTGCGCTTGGCCACTCTCTTTTGCCTGGCGGTGGCAATCCCAGGCGGCTGCTCGCTTCGGGATGTCCGGAGGTTGACAGCAAAGATCTGGGGAAACGTTTTGGGAAGACGCTTCTGTGCAGTGCAGTAGTCTGTAGTTTCTTCGGAGTTTCGGAAGTCTCAGAGCTGACCCCTTTCAGCCCTCACCGTGTCGGTGATCCTCAGCGGAGCGATGGGCATCAACATGATGCAGTTGCAGGATGTTCAGGACAAGCGCCCCTTGGCATATTGCGGGTTTGCCCTCAACGACAGGGACAGCTATTTCACCTTGAGAGCGTGCAATGCGTCGAGTAAAATTGCAGCCCCTGATTGTCAGAGTTTCTGCGTCTGAAGTTCAAGCGATGGCCCAGCAAGCTTTCGCTAAGGCGTCTACTTGCTACGAGAAGTCTTGAAGGGGATTCGCATCGTCAAATGTTATGCCTGGGAGTCCGCGATGGAGGCCGACTCTCACTCCGCCTTCCTTAAAGAGTCGTTCGGAGTCTCTGATCTTGGCAGGAACAGATCAAGAGGATTCGTGGCAGAGAGTTGTCCATGCTGGGAGTCTACTTCAGGCTTTGCACCTTGGCTTGGAGTAGTGTGCGCAGATTTTGTGCGGCATGCAGGGGCATGAGTCGACAGCATGGTTCATGTCCGATAGCTATTGCCGAGGCAGCCATTTCGTCGTTCTCTTCAATCTCTTTCCGAGGCCGGCCGGGGTCGAGTGGTGATGTGTGGGAGTGAACTTGTTCCATGTCGGCATCTTTCGGTCTCGCAGTTCAGAGATGCTATACGCTTGCTACTATGAACAGTTTTCATGAGTGTAGCAGCCCATACTTGGCTTCTCCATCAGCAGGAAACAGGCATTGAACAATCACTTCGCAAGTGAAGCATCCAAGATATTCGCTAAGTATGTCACGTGCATAGTCTGGGTATATAATCTGGAAAGGGCACAGGCACCTGAATCCAAGCGCCTTCTCAACGGAGGAAGCCTGAACATCCTCACTTCCGGATGTTTTTGTCAGCGGCGGTCCCTCCAGTGTCACGGGCTGAAAAGAGATGTGACTCGCTGCGACAGGTTGCTGACAGCTGCTGGTCTTTGGGGCTTCCTGCACCTGCTACTTGGTGGTGGTTGGCTGTTACGTGGACCATGCCAAGACCATTTAGCTGCAGGTTTAGAGAAAAGCTGTGATGTCAAGTTTTCCACGAAGCCTCAATGTTGCTTTGGACAAGCACTAGAGGGTCACGCACTCTTGGATCTGTCCATGCTCTTGCAACATTGAGTGTTGTTCAAGCAGGTAGCTGTGGCCGTGCTAGAGAAAATGCGGGCCTGTAAGGTCTAGAGTAAAGGGTGCTGCGCGTCAGTCGCAACAGTACCTCACAATCTCAAGGCTCAAACAGGAATAACGGCATCTCCGGGGGGGAGGAGAAGAGACAGAAAAGTGCGGTAGAAGCTGAGAAGGCTGAAAAGTTTCAAAGGTACGGCAGCAGCGACCTGGCCTCGATCTTCGCTTGCTTGCAGATCCTGGCTTCTTTGAGGCTCGCGATCCCCATAAGAGACTCGCGCTAACCCTTCAGCCCGCAAGTCAGCCCGCGAGAGGATCAGTGACTTAATTGATCAGATATGACTGGGGAAGGAGAACCCTTGAAGCACTTCAATCAAGCCTCCGGAGGGTCCAGCAGGGCATGCTCCAAGCATCCCACCAGGATATTTTTCAATCGGAAGACGCAGCCTCCATCTGCCCTGTTGTGGTTCTCCGAGTTAAGCTTGATGTCGTTCTTACACTGTTCTTACGCTGTTCGACAGTCCCGACCGTGACCTGGCTGCAGGGCGGAGAGCTCGACGCTGTCCGGAGGCATTCAGCGCCTCATCACCGTCCGCATCAGTGCTGCCGGGCCCTGTGGCAAGCGTGTGGCACGATGGGGCTAGGGCTAGGACGTTACTGGCAAAATGTCAAGTCTGAGCAGCAAGTAAACAGAACTGACCAAGGTTTAGAGGAGTAGGCTTCTGGGAATGTTGCCCCCTTGCCAAGATCCGTGTGGAGAACTATCTGAAGCAGGAAGAAGCGCCGGTTCTCCCAGGAGAATCGTCTATAAGCCTCCTGGGTTTGCTGACTCGCTGTTGTGTTCGCAGTTGTCTTCAGTAGCCACTTGCAGAGAAGATTTCTTGAAAAGGAGTCAGTGTCCCAAAGTGGGTGGACATCTGGCCCAGGGCGAAGAGCCCCGACCTCAGCTCACAGCGAAGCCACGTCTCGAAAAGGCTCACTAACCAGAGGGGAGCTTCCCTTTACAATCCAAGGTGACGGAGGCGCACAGCCCAGCTTCAAGATCCGCGGTAGCTACCTCTTCTGCCGCGAGAAGCCTTCGGAGGTGGTGGCTCGGAAGGCGGTTCATCGCATCTTGCGCGTTGGGACAGGAGCTGGGGAGCTAGCCCGAGCATCAGCCAAGTCAGCATCGTCAATGGACCAAGGCATTGCACGACCTCAATCTGGAGGTGAAGAAGGGTGCAGCTGGACGAGAACTTTTGTAAGGGCACGGAGTTCCCGATATTTTGGGGCTGTATCTAAGTACTTGTGGATTTTTGCAAGGTGGCCCTTGAAAGTTCATTATGAGAGTGCAGCGACAGTCAACACAATCTTGTCCCAACCACACGGGGCTCCCCTGGATATTTAAATTCGGAAGCTCAGATGCACAACTCCGGCAGCTTGTTCCTACATAGCTCCCAAAGTAGTTTTCTGCTTCGCAGCTGTTCTGAAGTCCGAGATTTCGAGTCGCTGGGAAGCTCACGAGCTGGGCAGATCCCCAGGAAATGGTCGCGCTCGTTGGCGGCGTCGGATCTGGGTCCCCTGTCGGTTATTGCAACTTCGGTGCTTCAGGTTCTGATGCATAGATACATACGTACATGCATACATACATACACACACATACATATATATGTACATGTGTGTATATATATATATATATACATGTATCTGTTAATAAAAGCCATCCGTCTGGAGATGCTGGGAGAATTTTCTCGTTTCGTCCAAATCGGACGACTTGGATGTGGCAAGCCAAGAGGGGACCATGTGTCCTCCCACCCTCAAGTACCCTCGCTGCGCTGGATTGTACTCCATAAGCCAACGAGCCTTGAGGCCTTCAGACCAGCATCTTCTCAGCTTCTGGTGGTGTTGAGCCCTGTGGACTTGAAACCTTGGGTCTGAACACAGAGCATCCGCTGCGAAACGATTCTCTGTATCTGGGAATTCCACGAACAATGACAAGACGGTCGAAGCTGATCCATGAAAGTCCCGAATGAAACCCCGGTCCTACCTACTTGGTTCGGAAGGAAAAGCTTGCTTCTGGAAGCCGCTCTCGGAGAGCTTCATCCGGCCTCGGCCACTGGGCTGCTGAATATAGTAGGGATTTTTTTTTTGTTTTTGTGTTTTTTGCTTTCCTCTGCTTTGCTGCTTTCCTCGGCTTTTGTGCTTCTCTGCTTTTCTGCTTCTCTCCTTTTCCGCTTCTCTTGCTTCTCTGCTTTTCTGCTTTTCTGCTTCTCTGCTGCTGCTTCTTTGGTTGTCTGCTTCGCTTTTCTCTTTTTTAAGTTTTTGCTTGCAGCTCTTCCCTTCTTTAGTATGTTATTGCTTTTTTGTGTTTTTTTTATTTTTGCGCTTGTGCTTTCCTCTGCTTTTGCTTTCCTCTG
This sequence comes from Symbiodinium sp. clade A Y106, assembly GCA_003297005.1. Lineage (NCBI taxonomy): Eukaryota > Dinophyceae > Suessiales > Symbiodiniaceae > Symbiodinium > Symbiodinium sp. clade A. The sequence goes on along the minus strand of BGNK01004586.1, from coordinate 1,975 downwards.
CTTTTGCTTTCCTCTGCTTTTTGCTTCTATGCTTTTCTGCTTTTCCGCTTCTCTTGCTTCTCTATTGTCTGCTTAGCTTTTCTCTTTTTAAGTTTTCGCTTGATGCTCTTCCCTGCTTTGATTGCTTGTTGTTTTTTCCTGTTGATTGCTTTCCTCTGCCTTTGCTTTCCTTTTGCTTTTCAGCTTTTGTGCTTCTCTGCTTCTCCGCTGCTCTGCTTTATCGCTTTGCTTTCATACCATTACTACTACTATTACTTTTTTCTCTTACTATTACTATTACTTTTTCTATTGCTATTGCAATTATTAAAACACTAAAAGTATCTTCGCTACCATGCAAAAGGAAATCCCTTGCGAAAATCGCCTTCGAAGCCCTCTTCGAAGAACTGAATAAACACGTCTTCTGCAACACACAAGAAGGAGAAAACCAGACGAAAACGATTCAGGGGGTTAAAAGCGAAGAAAATAATCATGAATGAAACGTCTTCACTGACAGACACGAAGGCGAAAGCCAGACGTATTCGCTGGGGAGTAAAAAGGCAAGAAAGCAAAGAAAAGCGAAAGAGAGTCTCCTTTGTAAAGCGAGTAAATGAGTAAAAGCTTCTTCTCCAACACACAAGATGGAGAAGCCACGCGAAATCGTTTTAGGGGGTAAAAGCGAAAAAAACAAAGTCAATTTTGGAAGGTTTGCAAATAGCGAGGGGGGGGGGTGCGCCCCCCCCCAACCCCCCCCTGCTTTTTCTGAACTGCAATCTTTGCCGCTTTCTCCCTCCCCCTTACCCCCTCGCTTTTCTGAACTTCTGAACTGCAGACCCTGCTGCTTTTTTTAAGCTTCATTGCAATTAGGGTAGCAGCAAAAGCAGCAACAACAACGACAAAAACAGTGACACGACAACAACAGCAGCAACAACAACGACGACAACGACAATAGTAACAATAACAACAACAAGAACAAAAAGAATACTTCTAATGATAATAAGAAGAAGAATAAGAACAACAGCAACAACACCGGCTTAAGAATAACGAGAACAGCAACAACAACCTCAACGATAACAGTAGCAACAACAACAGCACCAGTAATACTAGTAATAAAAAATGAAAATAACAAAAAAGTAAATAGTACAATAATGAAACAGTAATACATAGTCATAAAAATTATAATAAGGCTAGCAACAACCACGAGGAATACTAACAAGAACAGTAACAGTAACAACAACAACAACAGCAACAACAACAACAACCACAACCACAACCAAGGTAATGTCGGTTTTTCTCAAGACAGCAGCAACAACAACCACAACAACAACAAGGTAGCACGTGCGTCTGCCGCCGCATGGGGTGTGTCGTTTATTGTTGGGAGGTTTTTTGGTCGAAGTCAGGCAAACCCTGTAATTTGTGAGGTTTTCGTCAACAACACCATGTGTCGGCGTTTTGGTTTTCCCAGGTTTTTTGTTCTTGTTTTTTGGTAGTGTTTTTGCGAAAGTGTCGCAAATACCATGCTTTTCTTGCTTTATTTAAGTTGATTTTTTGCGTCGTTTTCGAAGTTTTTGTCTGGAAAGCTGCAAAAACGCGAGGTTTTTGCATGGTCGACGTTTCAAAAGAAAAGCAATAAGAAGCGGCAACAAGGGCCTCANTGCGTCGTTTTCGAAGTTTTTGTCTGGAAAGCTGCAAAAACGCGAGGTTTTTGCATGGTCGACGTTTCAAAAGAAAAGCAATAAGAAGCGGCAACAAGGGCCTCACAGAGCAACCGGCAACGTTTGAGAAGTAACGCAACAAAAGAAACAGAAGACAGAAGCCGCATTCGCATGGACGTCATCCCCCCCCTCCCCCTCCCCATCCCCCCCCTCACCCCCGCACAGAGCTGAACGACAAATGCAAGTCTAAGCTGGCATGTGCAAAAAGTCGAGAGTCGGCAAAAACACCGTAAAAACCGATGCGAAATGCGACACATAGGAAACAACAACAGAAAACAGAAGAC
>BGNK01004585.1:0-51800 GCA_003297005.1 Symbiodinium sp. clade A Y106 | reverse complement strand
GGTATCCAGAGGTCCCAGTGAGGGGTGTGATCTTCCAGCACCAAGTCAACACCAAGCCAGTTGCACATAGCAATAGGCTGGTCCCGCAGCCGTTCATACGAGACACTGCACCGAGCCGAGGGCCAGAGCCGGAAATTCTTGTTTTTCCCTTGATCACGGCTGGCCCACGGCTGTTTGCGCTCAGCGAGGTCCCAATGGCTTGCCTAGCTGTACCTTAGGCGCCAGGCCTCCTTCAGCCGAGATGCTTNAAATTCTTGTTTTTCCCTTGATCACGGCTGGCCCACGGCTGTTTGCGCTCAGCGAGGTCCCAATGGCTTGCCTAGCTGTACCTTAGGCGCCAGGCCTCCTTCAGCCGAGATGCTTGTAGGAGTAGGAGTAGGAGTAGGAGTAGGAGTAGGAGTAGTAGTAGTAGTAGTCGTAGTAGTCGTAGTAGTCGTAGTAGTAGTAGCAGCAGTAGCACTAGCAGTAGTAGCAGTAGCAGAAGCAGGAGCAGTAGAAGCAGCAGTAGCAGTAGCAGTAGCGGAATCTCGCGATGATTTTGACGAGGTTCATGATGCTGTTCGTTAGGCGGGTGAAGAAGACGATCATGATGAAGTTCCAAACCCGTATGATGATTATGATGATGCTGATGGCGTGGATGATGATGATGATGATGACGATTACGATGTTGACAGCGACGAAAACTGGGATGGGGGAGAGGTGCCGGTACTAATAACGATAGTGATTGTGATCGATAACACTACGTGTATAGCCGCTTCCATGCTAGCTTTCTACACAGTACCGAATTGCTTATGCCTGGGACTTACTGAAACAAGCGCTTGCATTCCTTGTATCACATCCACGGCGATCCTGGGATCTGCCAAATGGCACGCCGGATCGGCCACATCACGTACCCGCCCACATGGCTCAATGTAAAGGCTGGGCTCAGATGAAAAGCTGGCTTTGGCTAGATGCAGAAGAGTGCGACTATATGAAAATTGTGTCGATATTGTGTTGGCTGTAGATTTTGTAGCTTAAGGGGCTCAGGTCGGCTTGCTGCCTGCAGCTTCGCTAGATGAGGAGCCCGGCAGAGATCTTAATCCTGATGTTGTCGAGGCTCCTATCAGCTGACTCGATTGCTCTTCAGCTGCATCAAATCTGGGGAGCCTGTTGGAAAGCGCACGTTGACATGTGCTCCACATGTGGTTTGCCGGTTAAACAACAGAGATGCGGTGTTGAACACCTGGACTTGAGCAGGGCTCAGTGCGGTCAACGCGCACGACATTGGCCAAGCGACAGACGTAGATTATGCCGCAGGCATAGCACCACACAAGCCGTGTGTACAATTGAGAATGCCAACGAGCAGAATGAGGATGACATATTCTTAGCAACTGCTTCGAAGCTTCCGAGATAAAACCAGGCACTAAGCGAAAGCTGAGGCAACTGGCAACGCAGAGCTCTCGATTCTGGCTTCGCTTCTTCGCTTCTGCAGTTTTTCCAATTGCATGCTGCGCGAAGACGCGAAGAATTCGTTCCTCTAGCCACCACGGCATCTTTCCCTGGGCGTTCTTTCGCCCTTCAGGAAGCCGCAGTGGCTCTCTTGGAGACCTTCGGGGGCCCTAGGGTCTAGAGCGAGATGGTGCTCTTCGGCAGCTGGAAGCCGAAGGCTTCATAGTCCTGGGCGTAGAACTCTTGCACCATGCGGAGAGTGGCCGGGGTCGGTGTCAAGGTACCTTGCGAAGACTTTTGCTGCGAGGTTCAGGAACTCAGCTCAGGGCAAAACGGTGTGTCTGCTTAGGAGCTCGGACGTTTGAGTACTCCTTGCACAGGATGCTACGGTAATGCGCTGAAATTTCTCTGTGCTTTATGGATGGCAAGAGGCAACCTCAAATCATTCTAAGCATGATTTCCATCGCGAGATGAGATGACGATAGCTATCACGACCGTCATCGCTGCCGTCACTGCCGTCGCAACCATCGTCGTCGTCCTCATTGTCATCGTCACTGTCATCATCAGGATTATCATGACAGGACTTCTGCGTCGGGATGGCAAGTACACCAATTAAGCTGACCTGGTTGGTGGCATTGTTTACATGTGTGTAACGGGCACAAAACTCGAGCAACCCCTGCTTGCAAGTGAACCTGATGCGAGAGTTTGGGGTCTCTCATCAGATTTGAAACGTCTCGTGTGGAAACAACGATGGGAGAACACCTTCTCGTGAGAAGACGGGCTATCAGAGCGCAAGGGGAAGGATTGCTGCTAAACAGGTCAATATCTTTGACTATCACCAGGTTTCCATTCTTACTCTATGTGCTATCTGCCTCCAAACACTATCTTTCTGCAAAAATCTCTCTGCTAAAAGCTCATACTGGTTCTAGTGGGCCCTCTTTCCATTATGTACTAGCATCAACAAGAACAAAACTACGGTTTAAGGTGATATTTCAAGGTTGGGGCGTAGGATGCAACGGACACCATTTTTGAAGAGCCAAGCAGCAGCGTTCTTTCTCGTGTATGGCCCTTGGACACTGGAAGCTAATGCACTGCGGCTGCTTCAGTCCATACGTTCAGTCCATATGAGACAACTTCAGAACCTCCTGAGGCCGACAAAACACAACCATAGCAGCACCGATCAGATGAAAGCCTTCTGAAAAAGGATCTCCGAGAGTCCGGAGCAACTTCACCTGAAAGCTTTGCACTCTGGGGCTGGTGCTTCGCAAATCAGGGCTAGTGCTACACCTACCAAAAGCAAAGCCCTCAACCCTCAACCCCCGTATCCCAATCTTTGGGGATTGGTGTTCCGGGCTCTAGGTTTCCAGAAGTAGGCTTTTCGTGGTTTGAGGCCGGGTCTGCATGGCCCAGCCCTTGAACAGCTTGAACATAAACTCCACATGTTATCTTGATCCAAAGACCAGTTCCTGTTGAATGAGGAGAACCCCCCTCACCTTCAAGCCCCCTTCACTGCAGGACTGACCCCCGGAAGAGGAAGATGAAGTCTATCGGGTCCAAAGGGGTCCCAGAACACGAAGATCCTCTGAACCCAAACCCCCGCCAACCCTTCCGACGGCATACTCCCATTAGCCCTCGTAGCCTCTGAGCATCCCCAACTGTGTCTCAACCACAAAACCCCTCGACTCAAGAAAGTCCCCGCCCCAAGTGCCCTCCCGGGCCTCTTGGAGGCCGTAGCTCTCCATCAGCGCCGGAAAGCTCTGATTCACCTCGTGGAACTTCCTCAGCTTCAAGACTTGAAGCTTTCAGGGTGGAAGGTTTTTCCAGTTTAAGGGATGGGGCTTGGGTTTAGGGAGGCCCAGGGGGGTGCTTGGAGAGCTTGGGTCTTAGGACGTTGAGGTTGGGAGTTCGGATTCTGCGAAGAGCAGCTCCAAAAAAGGCACTCGCCACTGCAGCACCGAAGAACCGAAATGATGCCTGCCTGCCGCCAAAAACGGTGATGAAGCTCTGTATCGCCAAGCTTCAAGACATGGCGACAGATAGGTGCTGCTTTCGGATTGCCATCTTGGAACACGTAGTAGACTTGAGGCACTGCATGGCAATCTTGCTTGAGGTCAAGCCTGTCCACGAACATCCTGTTAACAGGCACAGCTAGATAGAGCTTAGGGTCTTTGAAAACACATGCTCGTAAAGCAAAAACAAACAGAACCTGCAAGTCGTTCAGGCGTCCGTGCATGGGTCACGCGAAGCCAGCAGAGCAGCCCGTGAAGACACCGAGAACCCGACATCTGACTTCACCCCTGGAAATGGCGGTTAGCCTGGTCAGGTCCTCGAGCTTCTGCGGCTCGCAGACCTTCCGAAAGCGTCGGGACAAAGCTCAGGGCTCTGCGAGAGGCTTCAGGAGAACTGAGGTTTAAGAACTGCCGGGTTTTGCAAGGCCCACCACTTGAGAGAGACGCCTGAAAAGGAAAGCATAAGATGGAGTGGAAGGAAACACACATGCCTGAGCCCACTGCCGAGCAAGAGAATAGCACCAGGATCACTTAGCTGAGCCGAGGAGACGAACTAGAGCGACATCGCTCTGAAATCCGACATGTCCCCCTCTTAACTTACGAACCTGATCCAACTTGAAGACAAACTTCAGCTGGCTGATCATCCTCTCCAGGGGATCCCGCACAATGCAGAAGGAATCGCACTCCTCCGTGAAGTACCTCACCTCTGAGGGCGGGTTAAACCCTTTGAATAACATTGAAACGAGCGTTGTTGAAATAGATTCTCTAAAACGTCGGGATTTCGTGCGGCGGTGCAGAGGGGTCTGTTTGGCATGATGAGGCTGCTTCTTGCTTCTGCATCTTTCTTTATTGCCACCGACTACCACTGCTATTCAGATCATATCACTCTCAGCCAAGCTCAAGGATTGGCACGAAATACCGAGCCCTCTGTGGGCAAGCTCCAATCTTACATGCTTCTTCATACCAGCCTCCAGAATCATCGACTCCAGCTACTAAAGGTTTGACAAGCTCACAGCAAAAATGACCATGTAGTAAGAAGTGCTAACGACAGTAGTATGAACAAATGCCAGAAAACTTGCGCAGGACATGCCTGCCAAGCGCCTAGAACAAGCATCCAAGCCCAGACCCCCCCCCCTTGTGCCCCCGAACCGATCCCAAATCCCCTTTCAGACCCTATCTTATCTCACGACATCCCGTTCCCTCCATAACCCCCACAATGCCCACGACACCAGGCTCGGGTCGAAGGCAGGAGGAAGATGCCAGGGGCTGCAGCCGGCTCTCAGAGCAAGGTTGCGGATGCTCTCCTGCGAGGTCTGCGCTCAGGGTTTTGGGAATTCGCATGATGTTGCATCGGCTCGGCCATTTCTCTTGCTATGTCTACGCCTGCCATACACATGATGCTTCCTACCTCTAGGCTTTTTCCAAAATCAGCTTCGTGCAATAGTCCCAAGAACCTCTGAGGAAACTCACGATAGAAAGCTAGTTCCCGACCCCGCCCGGGTTCCGGCGCGCTCGCCGGGAGGCTGCTGGGAAGCATACACTTCGGCCAAGGATTCTTCTCATTCTGCTCTTTCTGCTCTTTTGGCCGCGGCCAGAACCTCCACTTGAAGGAGTAGAACAGCAAAAAATACATGGTAGCACGGGTTCATGTTCATTGCCACCTTGGAGCGAGTCGCGATCTTACCGCCGAACTCCATTATACCCGTGGCAGATTCACATATGTCTTTGTTTCGCGGAGGCTCACTAGTTTCAGGGACTTGGCGCCAAACATGCTCACACCTAAAACACCCTAAGGCTGATCGTCGAGGTTGCACGCACTCCCAGACCCACAAAGATGACCTGCCAGACGATGACACAAGCTCCCTCAGAAGCCCTGCAACCACAACTTCCTGCTTGTAGCCCCGCAAAAACCTCGGTTCCGAGCACTTGAGACGATCATCGCAGATGCCCCAGAAGCGCTTCTCCTCGCAACGTCAAGCTGAGATAAGTAAAGGCGTCTGTCGAGTGCTCCCGGCCAGCACGGGAGGTTTCAGAAAGCTCGAATTATGCTGAAACCCTAAAGCCATCTTTAACCCGCCACACAAAGCTGTGCCTCCGAAAGATGCTCGCGGGCTGCACTGGCGCAATCCGGATAGTCCCAGTAGCCCTCGTAGCCCTGGGCCTGGCATGGCAAAGCAGAGTTTTGAGGCGGGGGGTTGGGGTTTTGGCTGAAGGTGATGGCGCCACTGTTATCCAAACAGGGTTGGGCTTTTGAGGATTCTAATGTACCTGTGTTAACTGCTGTTTCACACAAACAGGATGCCGATGCGAGCTACGCTTGGGATTTCTGCGACAGATATGAGAGAGCCTCACAAGGGGTTTTCAGAGCCCTACGCTGCGAAGATAACTCGGCCGCTTGAAGCTCCGATCGTCGTTTTGTAGGAAGGACCATCGGAATTACACTTCCTTGCTAGGAGATCTGAACCTTTTGGACAACTATTTGTCGGCGTTCGGACCTTTGGGAGCTTCGCATGCGGGCCCGGTGCACATAACCCTTACTGCAAGCTGCAAACCCTGAGGCTCACGTCATGCGCCGAAAAACACAAGGACGGCGGCACTTAACATCTGGCTTTAGGGTTGCGGGTGTCTAACGGCTTCAGGTGTTGATTTCCCCATTGTTGCCGGGGCCTTCATCATGGAGCCCTCGACCGAGCCGCCCATGCTCTTCGGGATGTGGATGAAGGAGAGGCAAGACTTGCGGGCCTCCTGGAAAAAATCGTTGAGAGATGGGGTTCCTGGCTTTCCAAGAAACCCTGAGCGAAAGCCCGTAAATCCCAAGGGCTACAACCTGTACAAGTCGGGTGTCTACAGGCAGGAGGTAGCTTCTTTGCCTAAAACACTGAACCGCAGCTCCTGCCCGCTCGCACTCTGCCTTGCGACCTGCACCAGGGAGGCAGCATCCGGCACCTCGCGTGGTGGTGCCTGGACCGCTCTTTGGTTTGAGCTTTCCGGCGGTGCCGATGATCCGGGTATGGGGCACAGGGTAAAGCCTCTTGCATGGTTTCTGGTCTCAAGCATGTATGCATGTATTTATGTGTGTATATTATATATATATATTGCGCATACATGCATGTAAGATTTTATCAAGGGCAAGGACTCCTGACCCTGCCACCAGGGAGTGAAGATGTTCGGATAACCGATCGACCGGACCCGCCGGACGCCGTACACAGCTCGACTGAAAAATCCCCAACGCCCGCTCCTGAGCATTAAAGAAATACGGGAGTTTCCGAAATAGGGGACCCTAATATGGTACCCTAAATAGTAGGATCCTTAGTATAAGGACCCCAACATAAGGTACCCCTAATTCTCGGAAACTCCCATACTTCTAGAGTCTAACAAGCTTTCGACCCTAGACTAGCGACACCCTGCGAAGGAACCTCCCCGGCCCACCCCCGCCGCCCCGCCTCGCAGTCGCTCCCAGAGCCTTTAGCCACTTTGGCCAACAGCAGACACAGAAGGCAGCGCATCGCTCGTGTCTCAGACTTGAAGCTCCCAGAACATCAGGGTTTAAGGCAGTTCAGCTTCTAGAACGATCATCGGCTCCGCACACGGTTGCTCACTCAGTCTCTTCAGCTGTCTGCCATTTTGCAAAGACTCCAAGTCTGGTTGGAGGTACCCAAATCGGAACTCCCTAACACTTGTCAAAACCCTTAAACACAAGGGAGCTGCGTTTAAAGCCCAGATCTGCTACTCCCGCACTTGTGGCAGGCCAGGTTCGGTCTCATGAGCCAGGTGGCCTTGGCACGATTCGAGATTTCGCGGATGGGAACTCCAGTTGAAAGGATCCGAGGGATGGTTTGGGGTCAGGGCCGCTAGGCCTAGCGGGGGCCTTGATTTCTGGAGCAGGGTTGTGGCGGTTACGATAGTCTGGGACACGGAAGCAACTGGAGGAGCTTGCCAGAAGTACTGGAGGCAGAAAAAGGCACTGACCCACACACACACACACGCAAGCACACGCACAAAACACAAGCACGCACGCACACAGACACACACACACAAAAAAAAAAAAAAAAAGAAAGAGGTCTATGGTAATGATGGAGATACACACGTAAATACACATGAGATGATTACATACGTGCACCAGCCGTTTCATTTACTATGCAATACAGGACATCAGCCTTGCAATGGGAGAAGTCTTTTGGCTTCCTCGCAGTCTGCAAACACAGGCAGCGCTGTGGCACGAGGCCTCGCGCAGCTCAGGACAGGGCAATGCCGGTGTACAAGCGCTGCTTAAACTCTGAACCCTCAACCTTAATTCTACACTGGTCCCCCTTTTGCTCGTTCTTCGGGGCGCAGCATGAAAACCCGAGCCTTGCGACCTGAAATCTGATCTCAACGTCGTGCCTGGCATCCCAGCACTGGGAAGCTCAGTAGCCGAAGGCCTGGACCAGAGAGATCGGATCAGTACAATACGCCGCCTTTGCTTCAGAAAGTGTGGTAACACGTGGCAACACTGTGAGGGCGAGGCGCCCGGCGTGGGAAGGGAACTAGTTGAAAAACTCTATGCCTGAACAGAGATCCCACCATCCACTCACCGCATCGAACTTACAACTTGTGAGTGTGCGCTAGCCGAGCACTTCGTAATCTGTCCATTTTCGAACTTCGTCGAGCCTTGTAGTCCTCTGCATAGAATTCCTGTCAAATCTTCGCACATGCATGAATGTCGCACAGCAGGGTTCTTCCCATCTTGATGCAGATCTCTGGACCGGCAGATTTTCGCACCCCGAACCCCCAAAAGGCATGACCAAGTCCAGGCCAGATCTTCCCCTTTCGCCCATCTCCCAAAACCCCGAATGCACCGGAGCACACCTCAGCGACTGCGCGGAATCAGGAGAGCAATGCCGAACTAGCTGTCAGAACCTCACAGATGCCAGACGCCCCTCGGTCCTCGATCATCTGTAGCGTTGCTGCTGTGGGTGTGATGTTGCATGCTGGGCCTCAGGAGCCGAAGCAAAGGGCATTCAGAAATTCAGGCAATGCGGTCCGCCGAAACTAAGCCGAGCTGCTCCTGCGAGTTTTTCGCGTGCCCAGCTTCACCTCGAAGGTCTACTCTAGTGGGAGATCTTCAGACGTTTAGGAAGCGGATTATATAAGCTTGTGACTTGTGGGGTGAGGAAGCACTTGAAGAGCTACGCTCGCGGATTCCAACTTGTCAGTCCCAAAACCGTCGATGTCGCAGGCACGGTAAGCGACCACGCCGCACCTTCGTCAGGTTGTAACTCGCCATGAGCAAGTCGAAACCTTGTGGGATATGGTTTGGGACCCCCGCCTAGACCCCAAAACCCATTACCCTATGAAATCTCATAAACCCTATACAGTTTGTGAAGTCAGCCGTAAACCGGACCCCACAGCACAGCCTTCTCTGAGCTCCTCGAGCTTCAGAATGTGCTTGCAAATGCGAGGGCCGGAGGAGTCGCCTCCGAGAGTCGGGGAGTTTAAGGCTTGGGGCCGGTAAGGGTGGCTTTGGGGTTCAGGGTGTAGGGCTTCTGAGGTTTAGGGTCTAGGGGCGGAGGGGTTTTTGTTTTAGAAGGTGCGGCCAAACCTGGTTTTTTAGAAGGTGCGGCCGAGCTTTGTTTCAGTTTGATTTGAAGCTGCATTTGCAGGTTTCTTGTTTGCAGCAACCCAGTGAGGAAGTCCAATTTTTGGGCGTCTTCTTGTGCAGCAAGCTCTTGTGAAACTATTGGGAAGTTCCATGTCCGGGGTTTCTTTTTTGCATCAAGCTATTGGGAAGTCCCACTTTGGGGGTCTTTTTTTGGTAACAAGCTCTTGGGAAAGTTGCATTTGTAGCGTCTTCTTACGCAACATCCTTTTTGCGAAATTGTTGGGATAGCGTCTTTTTTTGGAAACAATCCATTGGGGAATTCCCATTTGTGGATTGTTCTTCTGCAGCAAGCTATTGGGGAAGAGCCCTTTTTGGCCTTTCTGTTGTTTCAAGTTCGGGAATTTCCACTTGCAGGGCTTCTTTTGCATCGAAGCTCGTCGGGAATTCCGAGTTGCCTTGGTTTTGCGCGAAGCTATTCGAGGATTTTGATTGCGAATTATTGTTTTGCTTCAAGCTATTGAGGGGTTACGATTCCGAATCATCATATATCTTAAACACGCCCCCTGCCCTCATTTGGCGATTTCGGTTCATCACATATCTAAAATACGGCCCCCTCATGTGGCGATTCCGGTTCATCATACATCTTAAACACGCCTCCTCATTTGGCGATTCCCGTTCATCATATATCTTAAACGTGGCCACCTCACTTGACGACTGCGATTCATCTTCTATCTTAAACACGCCCCCTCGTGTGGATTTCCCGTTCATCACATCTGTTAAGCGCTCCCCCGTCACTTGGCGACTCGGGTTCATCATATATGTTCAACACGCCCCTCATATGGCGATTCCGGTTCATCATATATCTTAAATACGGCCCCCTCACCTGACGACTCCGATTCATCTTATATCTTAAACACGCCCCTTCATTTGGTTATTCCGGTTCATCATATATCTTCCTTATCACGGGTTCCGAAAGGGTCCATATGGGTTCTGTCCTAGTTGGCAGGATGATACTTGAAGCGATTTTGCACAGATTAAGAAAGCGCGAGAGTTGGGGGGGATGTAGCCCCCCCATCTGCCTGCATGATGGATTTTTGAAACAGTTCTGGTTGATGGTACGACGTTCTAGAAAGCAAATCTGCGCGGCGCAAAAGAGAAAAGCGGGGGAGTTGGGGGGGGGGGGGGCAGCCCCCCCCATTGCACACACGACGTCTTTATCACACGTTCTGAAAGGGGCCATATGGGTTCTGTTGTTGCTGACAGGATGATACTTGCAGTGGCCTTGTAATACAGCTTAAAGAAGTGCGGGGGTTGGGGCGGACGTAGCCCCGCAGTTCGCATATGGACTGCCAGCATGATGGGATTGAAAAGCTCTATAACAATTGTGCACGTGAAGCCAGTCTTGCTGATGGTGCGATGTTCTTGAAAGCAAGCCTGCACGGCGCAAAAAGAAAGCGGTTGGTTGGGGGCAGCCCCCACCCATTTGCAAACACAAAGCCTTTATCACGAGTTCTGAGCCGGTCCATATGGGTTCTGTCTTTGCTGGCAGGATGATACTTGAAGTCTTGTTGCACAGTTTAAAAAATCTCGGGGTTGGGGGAAACGTAACCCGCCCATTTGCAAATAGACTGCCTGCATGCGGGGTGGAGAAGGTCCATGCGGCTTCTGTTTTTGCTAGCCCCGGGGTTGGGGGGAAGGCAGCCCCCCCGTTTGCAAATAGACTGCCTGCACGATGGAATTTGAACAGGTCTATAACAATTATGCGCGCGAAGCAAGTCTTGCTGATGATGCAATGTTCTTGAAAGAAAGCCTGCACGGTGTAAAAGGGGGCAGCCCCCCCCCCCCATTTGCACACGCGACGTCTTTAGCACACGTTCTGAAAGGGCCATATGGGTTCTGTTTTTGCTGGCAGGATGATACTTGACGTGGCCTTGTACAGCCTAAAAAAGCGCGGGGGTTGGGCAGGATGTCGTCCCCCCAATTTGCAAACAGACTGCCTGCATGATGGGACTATTTCCAAAAGACCACGGAACAGGGTGTCAAAGACCCGGAGGACCCAGGGACCAGAGGACCAAGGGACCAGAGACCACGGGACCAGAGGACCAAGGGACGAGCGGACCAAGAGACCAGGAACTTCTAAACCCCAATGTTGGCCGCACCTTCTAAAAAAAAAACTGGGCCCGGGTCTAGGGGTGTCGGGTTTTGGAACCCAGATTGTGAGGTGGTAGGGGTTGAGGATGGTGACATTTTGGCATTGTGGTTCGGCAGTTTCGGATTCAGGATTTCCGCAACTTCGAAGCTATGTCACCAAAAGATGTTGTAATGAAGCTGGCAGACATACTTCGTTCAAGCTTTGCAGGCTGCCATGGAAATTCTTACAGCCTCCAATGTTTCAATAATCCAAATACTTTGAATTGGTCGCCAGCTCCCGGACCCCAATAATAGAACGATCCTTCCTGCGACACCCAAACAGGGTGGCCTATTTTCGAGAATCCCGCATCACTAAACCAAGCCAGGGCACCTTTCTTGTAGGTGTAAAGGACCTGTGCTTTGCTGGAAAAGGTGGAGGCTTAAGTCTGAGTCGGAGCTGCGATGTCCAAGTTGCGGATGCTCGGTCTTGAGCGGGGATTAGAATCACGGAATGCTTGGGATGCTCATACTCCGAACCCTATCAGGCGCTGCTCAACTGCCCACCCTCTCCTTTTCGTGAACCGAAGTTCTTGAAGGCGAGGTTCGAAAACCCCAAAACCCAAGGCACCTGCGGCACGAAGTGGCAGTCTTCGAGCAGCACGTCTTGTGCGTGCGCCCGGGTCAGCTTCTCCTGACATGTTCCAGCGGTCCAAGCTGCCTTTCTGAACTCCGCGAACCTCTGGGGGACCCCAGACATTCCAAAGGTTCTAGCCTTTAGGGTTTAGGTCCCCTCTTTGGAGTCATCGAAGAGGCACCCCACCTTCGTGTAATTTTCCAGGAACTCGGCGGAACACTTCTCGGCTTTGTCCTGCACGTGTCTCCACCTGTCCAGGCCAACAATGCGGCGTAGTTCAGAGCTTGAGTCGCCCGAGGGCACACAAGTTCAACATCCGAAAGCCCTAAACACTGAAAGCGTTGGACCATCTTAGACCCCTAGTGACGCCCTGCACCCCAAAACCCCGCCAAAACGCCGGCGGCGCTGCATAGCTGGTGGAAGATTCGAAAGACTAATCCCCTGCGGCCTCCAGTGACTAAGGAAGCGGTCAAGTGGGTTGCGCACCACGCCTCACTCCACCGCGTAGAGCGGCAATCGCTTTGCCGGCTGTGCAAGCCTACACTTAGCAACTCAAGCAAAGCCTGCTGCATGCGGCTCATGTCTCTTGCCATCGCTCGTAGGCTTCAACCCCTCTCGGGCTCAAGACACCCTGCCAAGGCACAGAAGGAGTCACAGTCCGAGTTGTAGGACTCGGCCTCAGAACTGTTTCTTTGACCAACTGCAGGCTCACCTTGAGGGTTTCTGAAGCTTCACGGTTCCTGCGCAGCCTTTCGAACGTCCAGGTGGCAAGATTGAACATCGACTCGCTCTGTTGGCTCTTGGGTTAAGGCAGGCATTTCTTTCAACATTCACAGCCCTTGTCTTTCAAAGCCCATTTCCATCCCACAGCGAGCTTTTTTCGTGCAATCACGTGATGTGCAGGCTCCACCATCGCGGATGACAAGACGGGTTTCTCTTGCCAAGCCCTTCGGCAGCTTGCACTCAGGAGGTGGGAACACTGAGAGATTTCTGAACGCACGGCGCGAAGCCATGAACACAATCCTCGTATATTCCCGAAGCTATGAACTGCGTTCAAGCGATCATGCAGTGAACCTCGGGTCGGCCGTTCGCCTCAGAACTCGTCTCCGTAGCCCTCCTCTTCTCCTTCACCTGAAGGCACAGGTGGTCTTGAAAAAGCACGTTGACAACCTTCATCCCGGGCATGCAAGAACATCTTGCCGGGAACTATGCCAACCTCAACCTCAAAATGAACCCGACTACTTCACAACCAGCCAAGGCTTCCAAAAACCGAAAAGGCATGCGCACATGCGCAAGTTTTGAAGTCTCCTGGCCTTCTGCTGTTTCAATGCCGACCTCTTCGTAGTCCTTTTCCAAGGTAGAGATGATGGATTTCAGCTTGGGGATGTGTGAGCCTAGTATATGTATATACGTATGTACATGTGTGTATATAAATATATATATATATATATATATGTGCTACCCCCCAAATACCAATAGGTTCACGTATTTTGAATTGTTTGCAACAGCTACTACTACTACTACTATTACTACTACTACTACTACTACTACTACTTCTACTACTACTACGACCGTCTACTGCTACTACTACTACGACCGTCTGATCTATCCTTACTGTTTGTAACGTATCCACATTTATGCTCACGGGCTGGGCCCGAGGGGGACCCAGGCTGCGAAGCTACTCGACAGAAGCAGCGAAGCTTGAGCTGCACGTGTCACAAGTGACGCGGCTCAGGCCCTGGGGCGTCCCCCGATACCTTAAACCGCAAAAAGACCCACTGAACCCTAAACCTTAAATTGAAGCTTGTTTATAGATTCTTGTGTCAAGCCTGACACAAGTGTCACCTACTGACGCCAGGTGGGCCCGCCGCAGCTTCGCAGCTTTCGCAGAGCCCCCCGAGGCCCAAACTATGTTTACACAACACATATATATATATATATATATATATATTTGGTACCCCCCCCCCCGAGTTATCCACCAGTTTTGGTGTAAATCCTGTGAATGCTGGCCCTGACCCCCTCTCCCTCACTTACCTACCAGTTTAAAAGACTACTGTATATCTGAGTGTACTGTATGTCTGCAGAACTAAAACCATACAACAGATGCTAGAGTACATGCCTGCACGCGTGTTTAGGGCAATGGGAACAGTCCCGATGCATCCCGAGTATTGAACTTCAATCCGGAGGATTGAACTTCAATACTCCCGGATTCAAGATTCAAGATTCAAGGTTCCAGCACAAAGTTTCCCCAGGATCTTGAATCTTGAATCTTGGATCCAGGGGTATTGAAGTTCAATCCTCGGGATTGAACTTCAATACTCCGGACTGAACGTCAACGCGCTTCACAGTAAAGCTGTGTAACGAAATCAGCCCTATTATTATGCATCCGAAGTTCAATCCACCCGTGAGGCCTATTGAACTTAATAGGCCTATTGAATTCAATAGGGTTTGTACTGATGCACTAAGGCTCCATCTCGCCGTCTCTCTATATCAGTCACGCTAAACCCTACGCTCTGAAATAACCCACACCCTGAGCCGCTGAGNTCAATAGGGTTTGTACTGATGCACTAAGGCTCCATCTCGCCGTCTCTCTATATCAGTCACGCTAAACCCTACGCTCTGAAATAACCCACACCCTGAGCCGCTGAGCCCTAAACGCCGCTGCCCGAATGAAACCCGACAGCAGTTTAAGGTTATAAAGGTTCATTGCCTGGTTCATATCTAAGCTGCAAACCCCCAAGTCCCCCAAGCACCAAATCCTTAACTCCCAAAACAAGGGTAAGTTTCCTCAACTATAAGATGCCGACGCACGGTACGGTAATATCCTTTGGCGACGGGAAACAATTGCAGGGTTTCTGCACCTAACACACAGTTATTTCTCAACCAGGTAGTAACAGCCGCGGCAACGACAACATTATTGAATAGTTCACTATATATATAAGCATGACCTTTTGCGTTTGCGTCAGACATAAATGGATACAGCGTCGCCACTTGCACAGACCAACGCTGAGCCGATGATCTCTATACACAGATGTTTCTTCACGCATGTAGGCACATTCCACATCCAGATCGTGTGGAATATACGCGCTGTGTCTTGATATGTGGAACCAAATGCTTTTGCAATCTGCCGACGTCTGTACTGTTAGTAATGATGTGTTTGCACCTGGGGATATACCCGATCATGATGTGATAGGAAGAAGCTCGCATTTGGGAAGCTCGGACAGCTAAGATAAGACAAAACAAACACGAAACGACGGCCTCCATAGCAATCTTATGTGTTGCTGCATCAATGTGTGTTGGGATTCCTTNGGAAGAAGCTCGCATTTGGGAAGCTCGGACAGCTAAGATAAGACAAAACAAACACGAAACGACGGCCTCCATAGCAATCTTATGTGTTGCTGCATCAATGTGTGTTGGGATTCCTTCATCGTGACTCGGGGTGCATGCTTACTTTACTATTCTTTGTTGCATAATTTGGTGCCTATTTTGGGTTGCGGCAATACTACATAAACATGCACGTACAGATACACAAGTAGTAGCAACCGCCACACTGACTGTTAGGGTGTAAAACTTAAGGGGTTTTAGCCTAGTAATTCTGTAGCAGGGGGCGTAGGCCAGAGTTTGGACAGATAAAAGAAGAGAATTGGATTAGGGGTCCATGCACCTACCCAAAAAATGCTTTTGTGGCGATTCCGTGAGGGTTCTATCAGGGTTCCTTATAGGATTTATCAGGGTTCGGACAGGGAGACGTTTGTAGAGATCTATATTATTTTCTAGAAACGATTTCAAAGGCTTCTACAAGAAACCTATATAATGCATATTTTGGATGTAAAAGGGTTGCTGAAAAGCCATCAACCAAGCATTCCCCTTCAATCGGTGTGATCTTCAATCCGGGATCCGTCGCAGCCCGGGCAGTGGGCCAATTCGGTCATTTCCGCCCAAACAAGGTGGATAACCCTGGGGGGGGTAGCATATATATATATATATACATGTGCTGTCGGGCCACAAGGCCAAACAAGAAACAAGACAACTACCCACTTGACAAGCGGGGGGAGGGGGGGTGTGGCAGCCCTGCATCATATATACATATATATATATATGGTCACCCCATGACAGACCATCCCCTTTAAAACACCGCCCCCACCGGTGAATTCGTGCTTTTCCAGAGGTATCGAGTTTCAGCCCTGATTTCGTCTGTCCAGAACCACACCCGGGCCAAAACCAAAAAANTGACAGACCATCCCCTTTAAAACACCGCCCCCACCGGTGAATTCGTGCTTTTCCAGAGGTATCGAGTTTCAGCCCTGATTTCGTCTGTCCAGAACCACACCCGGGCCAAAACCAAAAAACCAAAAATCCAAAGTTTCACGGAGAATGTGGGGACAGTTTTGGTTTTTTGGTTTTTTGGTTTTTTGGTTTTTTGGATTTTTGGATTTTTGGTTTTTTGGATTTTTAGTTTTTTGGTATTGCTATGTAAAAACCAAAAATCCAAAAATCCAAAAAACCAAAAATCCAAAAATCCAAAACTGTCCCCACATTCTCCGTGAAACTTTGGATTTTTGGGTTTTTGGTTTTGGGTGCATCCTTGTTCCAGTCACGGCCTCTGCCTCTATACAAATAATAATACCATTATTGAAGTTAAATTGAATACTAGTACTCCTATGAACACTAGTACTCATAGTAACAGCGATATTAGAACTAATTTTCATACTGGTATTATTTAATGTTGATTTCAATTCGAATAGGAAACTCAAGAGTAATACTAATACGAATGTTCCTGCGAGTACACGTCATCATGTGAGTATTAGTATCAATGCCAATACTATGATTATTGAAAATGCCAGTATGTATACTAACATCAGTATTTATATACGTATTGATACTCCTACGAATACTAATACTGTCATTGATACCTTGTTGAATGCTCACGTTATATACCAGTATTAATATTAATAGTAGCACTTATATTAAGGCAAGTACGNCGAATACTAATACTGTCATTGATACCTTGTTGAATGCTCACGTTATATACCAGTATTAATATTAATAGTAGCACTTATATTAAGGCAAGTACGCATATGCATAATACTAATACTAATATCAACATTTATACTCCTGCGCATACCAGTAATAATTCTCATAAGGATATGAATATGTATATTAAGACCAATACTAATACACACCTGCATCTACTCATGTACATAAATATACATACCACTATATTGAAATACACATGCTTTTTTCACGCATTCATGCATTAATGTATTAGTATTTTTCATGTAAACAAGACTAATGTGAAAGCAAGCATACCTGCGAATACGAGTCATAATATTCATATTCGTATTAATGCTAATATTATTACCAATGCTAATGCCAGTATTTATACTAACATCGATATTTATATAAATATTGATACTCCTACGAAAACTATTACGTATACTCTTATGGTTGTTAATAGTTATTTCCAATACTTGTACTGACATTGATAATTTGTTGAATGCTCACGCTAATACCAGTTTCAAATACCAGTTTCTATTTTAGAAATGACGCTTATATTAAGGCTGATACGAATATGCAGAATACTGATACTAATACTTATATTGATACTAATGCTAATACTAATATTGTCATTAATACTCCTAAGCAAGCCAATAACCATATTCATATGNCTTATATTGATACTAATGCTAATACTAATATTGTCATTAATACTCCTAAGCAAGCCAATAACCATATTCATATGGATATTAACATGTATGTTAATACCACTACTAACACACACACACACACACACCTGCATCTGCTAATGTACACAAATTTACTTGCCATTATATGAAATACAGGTATATTAGCGCGTACACGTTCATGTATTAATATATCAGTATTTTTCATGTAATCAAGAGTAATAATATTACAAACATTCCTGCGAATACAAACCGTCATATTAATGTTAATATCAATACTAATACTATTACTAATACTAATGCCAATATATATGCACCAGCATTTATACTAACACTAACCTGATATTAAGGCTAATGCGAACATGCATACTACTAATACCAATATTAACATTAATACTCCTACGCATACCCATAACCATATTCATATTGGCATTAAAATGTATATTAATACCAAAACTAATACACCCCTACATGTACTAATGTAAATAGATATACATGCCACTATATTGAAATACAAATATATTAATGCATTCATGTACTAATAAGTTAGTATCTGTTCATATACCCATGTACCAATGTAACAATATACTGTTAATTTATGTATNCTATATTGAAATACAAATATATTAATGCATTCATGTACTAATAAGTTAGTATCTGTTCATATACCCATGTACCAATGTAACAATATACTGTTAATTTATGTATGAATACACTATTCTAACATGCTCATATACTAATATACGAATACTGTATTTGGGTTAACATACGAATCTCGTCAATATACTAGTATACCGTTTAACTAATGTACTAATGAACTTATATGTTAATATACGAATATATTAATACACCAATATACTAATGTACTAATATGTTAATCTACGAATATACTGATACACAAATATACGAATATACCCATGCACCAATGTACTAATATGTTNCACCAATATACTAATGTACTAATATGTTAATCTACGAATATACTGATACACAAATATACGAATATACCCATGCACCAATGTACTAATATGTTAATCTACGAATATACTAATACACCGGCATACTAATGTACTCATGCACCAATGTACTAATATGTTAATGTACTAATATGTTAATATTCTAATATGCAAGTATACAAATATGCTACTCTTCGAATACATTAATGTATTGATACATCAATCTGCTAATATGCGAATCTGTTAGTATACGAACATATCAAAACTAATTCCGATATTGGTACTAGTACTAGTATTTCTGCGAATATTAAACCGGTAT
The DNA here is from genome assembly GCA_003297005.1 of Symbiodinium sp. clade A Y106. NCBI lineage: Eukaryota > Dinophyceae > Suessiales > Symbiodiniaceae > Symbiodinium > Symbiodinium sp. clade A. The sequence goes on along the minus strand of BGNK01004585.1, from coordinate 33,059 downwards.
TAAAACCAGCACTAAGACTGGTGCTAATACTAACAGTAACGTGAGTATTAACACTGACACTGGCACNTAATTCCGATATTGGTACTAGTACTAGTATTTCTGCGAATATTAAACCGGTATTAAAACCAGCACTAAGACTGGTGCTAATACTAACAGTAACGTGAGTATTAACACTGACACTGGCACCAACACTAGCACTCTAGCATGAACTAACACTACCACTAGTTTATACTTACTAGTATTGATATTTATACTTCTATCAAACACTAATAATAATACTAATACTAGTACTAATACTAATATCAATACCAATACTAAAACTAATACTAAACTCATCCTAATATCAGGACTACCACAAAACTAGACTCTGCAAACAGCAGTAGTGGTACTAAGAGTAGAACTCANGGGGGGGGTGAGCATATATATATATATATATATACGTGTGTATATATGTGTATGTATAGACATATACATACATCTATATATGCATATATGTATTTTTTATAAATACAAACATAGACATACAATACATATATAGAAATAAACACTTTTAGAACTTTTAGAACTTTTTGAACTTTTAGAACTTCTAGAACTTTTAGAACTTTCAGAACTTCTAGAACTTCTAGAACTTTTTGAACTTTTAGATTTTTAGAACTTTTAGAACTTTTTGAACTTTTAGAACTTCTAGAACTTCTAGAACTTTTTGAACTTCTAGAACTTCTAGAACTTTTGGAGCTGCCTAGAACTTTTAGAACTTCTAGAACTTTTAGAACTTTTAGAACTTTCAGAACTTCTAGAACTTCTAGAACTATTAGCACTTTTAGAACTTTTAGAACTTTTAGAACTTTTAGAACTTTTAGAGCTTTTAGAACTTTTGGAACTTTCCAAACTTTAGGAACTTTTAGAACTTTCAGAACTTTCAGAACTTTTAGAACTTCTAGAACTTCTGGAACTTTTTTATTTTAACTTTTAGAACTTTTAGAACTTCTAAAACTTCTAGCACCTTTTTAACGTGTAGAACTTTTAGAACGTTTGGAGCTTTTAGAACTTTTAGAACTTCTAGAACTTCTAGAACTTTTGGAACTTTTAGAACTTTTCGAACTTTTAGAAATTTTAGAGCTTTTAGAACTTTTAGAAGTTTTAGAACTTTCAGAACTTTCAGAACTTTCAGAACTTTTAGAACTTCTAAAATTCTAGAACTTCTAGAACTTTTAGAACTTCTAGAACTTCTAGAACTTTTAGATCTTTTAGAACATTCAACACTTTTAGAACTTTAAGAACTTTTAGAACCTTTAGAACTTTCAGAACTTTTACAACTTGTAGAACTTTCAGAACTTTTAAAACTTTACTAACCTTTAGAACTTTAAGAACTTTAAATTGGTAGAACTTTTACCACTGTTAACTCGTGAAACGCCCACGCGCCCGAAATGCAACGAGCGCGCTCCCACGCGCCCGAAATGCAACCAACCCTTTTTTGCTACATCCTAAATTTTGTCCTAAACCCTTTGGAACAGGAGGTGCGCACACATACACACCCACGTACGTACGTACGCCCTCCCGCCCGCACACGCGCACGCTCACACAGACACACATATAGTGTACAGACACACACACACACACGCACACACGGACGTTGGGTTGACACCACCACTCACGTTTTTTGGGGAAGATCTTGTAGAAGGTGATGAGATTTCCTAAGTGTCCTGGGTACCCTGACAACGGCTCAAACACTGACATGTTGAAATGCACGCAGTCCTTGAAATCTTCGGAAAGGGTTCTCGGCTTAGCCCCGCGCCATATCCAGAGCATAACGAATGGTCACACAAGTACTCGCATGCAGCGGCTCCAGCAAATGGAATCTCACCAGTATACAGCGAAGATGTTGCACGATGTCACAAACTGCAGGTACAAACGGTTGATCAGACCGTGCATCACCAGGTATCAAGAACCCTTAGCTTAGTATCAGGGTGTACACACACACACCCCTCGGGAGAGGGGTATGAAACTGTCCTGAAGAGAGAGAGAGAGAGAGAGAGAGAGAGAGAGAGAAAGGGAGAGAGCGAAGGAGGATGAGCATGACATGCAACCACTGACAAAATGTGCAAACTGTTGAAGCAGCGTCCTGGGATTTTTGTCCGCCTGTGCACGATTGTTGACCTGTCTTGTGTCGGTCACAAATGCTCGTATCCGTCCTCATCGTGAAGAAAGCACTTGTGTGGTCCGTACCAACTGTGTCGCCCCTCCTGGTAATGCGAATGACTGTGGTAGCAGCACCTGTTCTCACACCACTGACATTGATGACGGCATCGAATTGGTCCGTCTGAGAATCGAAGTCTCAATCCAGATCTGCCACAATAGTTCAAGCAGTTGTGTCGTAGATGCTTGACTGATCCTCGTACGTGTATTTGCAGTATTTTGCAGTCGTTCGACTGTCCATGGCTAGCGCAGTGTCTGAGAAGAAGTCCTAATTGTCTCGGTCAATCACTGCAGTACTGGATAGCACAGCTGCGACATGCAACAAACGGAAATGGCACTGTCGAGAAAAACGGGTCCTGTTTGCTTTCCTGACTGAGCGGATTGAGTCAGCAACCTGATGACGTCCCTGAGTTCTTCTTCAGGACATACTGTACAAGCTGCAACGTACTAGAGAAACGATGCCTGGGTCCTCGCGTCTCTTGAACAACACGATCCCCATGTTTCTTCAGGAAGTTTAACATCAATTGTGCTCGGTTAGGAATATAGAAGTCGTCCTGCAGCTGCTGAGTCGCAGTCATGCGTGCACGAAACTGTTAATTGAAATCTGGGATCACTTTGATCCGGACGCCATCTGCGTCCTCATCTAGCATTCTAAGGCGTTTTCTGGTTTTCTGAGGTTGTTCCTCAGGTTGTTTCGTCATCTCAGGGTGGCCTTTACGTTCTGGAAGCGATTTGCATGATCCGATACTTGAGGCACCATCAAACTCAGCAGAGTCGAGCGCACACTCGTTATCCCAACTGGGTGGTGCAAGGTCCTCTGAGTTTGGCGTAGGAAAGTCCTTGTAGTCGTCGTCGAAGGTCATAGTGTCTGGCTTTCTAGATCGGAGCTGCGCAACTTCGCAGAATCCGGGCTGGACATATTTCCTGTTTTCAGGAGAACCTGATGCACTGTCACTGACGACCAAGCTCGAGCAGAATGTACTGGAGAGAGAGAGAGAGAGAAAAGAGAGAGAGAGAGAGAGCAAGAGAGAGAGATACGCATACATGGTAATGTCCAAACAGGCAAGAACAGAAAACCCGACTCATATGCAGTGGTATCCCTTTTGTCCGGTCCTGATCTGAGTTGTCGCTGGTGATTTTTATCACCTGATCAAGTTAGTCTGCCGCTGTCCCGACGAAGTGAACTACGTCCAGAGTAGCCAGCGATGTGATGAGATACGTGAACGGAAAGTGTATCCCGTTCTGGTGCAGCTGAAAACACTCCAAACGGGGTCGCCGTCCTGTGATGTCCTTGATCCTGTATGTGAGGAGAAGCTTCACAGTATCAATACTGTCTGTGCTGCAGCAGGCCAGAGAAATCGTCAGTTGTTCGTTCCTGGTGCATCTGTCCGGAGGAACGCGTATGGTCACTCTGACGATCTGTCTGTCAATGGGAAAACCAGCTTGAAAGGCCGTCCGTTTCATGGCGCTGGACGAAACCGTAATTCCATCTGATCCGACAGCAACTGTGAAAGAGAACCCATCTCATGAAACACCAACATGCAGAGAGAGAGAAGGACAGAACATGAGACAGCAATTTCCCGTCCTGTTGGAATGTTCGGAATTTTTACGACAGATGAATGCCAACAAGATTTAAAAGGGGGTGTGCAATCTGTACAAGACATCCGCGCGAAAAACCCCGGCCTTGGTAGATTTCAATTAAGTCCTCCACCTGTGGCCGTATCAATNACAAGACATCCGCGCGAAAAACCCCGGCCTTGGTAGATTTCAATTAAGTCCTCCACCTGTGGCCGTATCAATCGCATCGGTCTGGCGAGCCTGATAATCGTCCGAATCCTTGCTGAAAAGCCTGAGAGAACATGTTCTCGACTGCCCACGGACTGCAATGTGCGCAACACGGTACTGTCCGTTGGTTGACTGGTGGTGATCGTGCCTTGCACCACAGAACAGACGGTGCCTAAGAACTTCTCTTCATGAACGTATTCCAACAAAATGGGTGATCCGTAGAACTCCAGATTGAGAAAAAGTTGTGTCCATGAGTTTCGACGAAGTCCTTCATGAAAATGAAAAGCACGATTGTCGGCATAACGTACAGCAGTGCACAAACCGATGTTGAACAAAATGTTGCGAAAATTTCGCAACCGCAGGAATTCTGTTGTTGAAGCCACGAGAGTGCACAACACCGGTGCCAACGCAGATCCCATACTGGCTCCTTGAATCTGTCTGAAAGTGAAGGCGCCGCACTGACAGTAGCTGGATTGCAACATGAAAGCTGTCAGATCTGGTAGGTCCTCCAGAGGCATGGTCCTAGCAGTCCTGGCAGCAAATCTGCGACGTCCTCGAAAGACCCGAAAATTTGAGTCCTTGTTGCGAAAGGAAAGCTGTAATGATTGTTCCTGCCACGGCTTCCCCCACTGTTCCTGAAGTAGAAACAAGGTGTACGTCAAGGCCTGCAGAATACGATCATGTGGAACAGAATTGAAGAACCCAATTAGGTCCTGTTGTGTCATGTTGGCAGGCTCTGCAGCGTGAAAGGACATCATGGAGTGCCACATGGTACGTGTCACCTGTTGTACCGACAGCATGTTGAATGTCGATCCCGGCGGAAAAACCACCTGCACGATCTGAAACACACCTTTCGCCTGGAAGGCTGTCAGTCGTGAATGCCAGAAGTGATCAGAGGCTATGATCGGTCTGGCTTTCATAAAGGCCTTGCTAGGTTTAGGTAGAATGCGTGCCACCGGCAGAGACGCAGACCACTTGCATCCCCAAGCATATCTCTGATTCCATCCGGAAAAGGATTGAAAGCGAGATCTGAGATTAGACGTAATGGAGGACATGCCCACCCGGCATCGATGAAAGACCGTAACATCCAGAAAGGTTACATCCAACAGTTGATGAAAAGCAAAGGGACATGCCACATGGAGTGAATGCGGAAAATGGTCTACCGGCGTCTGGATGGTACGTAACAACTGAAGGTTCTCTGATTGTAATGCACGATTATGCAATCGCAATTGATATTGAATCCACTGCCGGAGTCCTGAACGTACACGGTCAGGTAGTCTCCACCTGTTGCACCATAAATGCAGCTCCTTGTCGGCGATGCGTGTCCATTGCTTGTCTGAAAGGAAAGTGGTGTCATTCAGGTTCAAACCTGCCAAAGGAGAACAAGGAAGAATCTGACGCACATGTGAGAACAAATGTCCTGTGTTGTTCTTGTGCCACAGCTGACAATCACACTCCTGTGGTTGACCAGGTGTCCATGACCTTAAGAATGTCCTGAAATTGAACACCGACTTTGACCAAGGACGTCCCTTGATCTCCACCATCTTAACAGATGGAAGATGCAACGGTGGNCTTAAGAATGTCCTGAAATTGAACACCGACTTTGACCAAGGACGTCCCTTGATCTCCACCATCTTAACAGATGGAAGATGCAACGGTGGAAAATTCACTCGTTCACGTTGCACAAGAAACCGCAGGATACACTGAACTTCTCCTGCTAGATCATGTGCAAGGGGAGGGCGCCTAAGAGGAACATTTGCAGGTGGATAGTGTCCCTTTCGAAATTCAAGAACGAGGCGTAGCTGACTGATCGCTCTGGTCCTGAAAGGCTCATCAATGACCGCCACCAACCTGCAGCGAAGATCAATAGCCTGCAAATGTACCACATGCGAGCGCAATCTGCGTGCCTCTTCAAATTTCTGTACGCTGTCACTGCCCAGCCGATATAACGAGAGAAAGATGTCCCTGTTGTTCCTGATGCGGGCATAATGTGCCCCATGATGGTGCCTGATCAAGGCATCCGCCTTACGAATCTTACGAAGTCCTGTCCTGGCTTGTGGTATTCGGAAACGAGCCTGTTTGATCCTGAGTCTTTTCATAACATCGTGAACCCAGGGATAATTCAACTGCGGTCGTACTTCCCGAATCAAAGCCGCTTCAGTGGCTAACAATGTGAGTCCGTCAGGCTCATGGTGCAGACAATGAGAACACCTTTGTAAAAGTCTCGTTGGCGATGAAAGACTTTCTAAGCAGGTTCATAATGTGAGAGCTTCTTTCGAACAAGCTGTATGAATTTCCTGCGGCGTGCAGACTCGCGACGTTGCACTGTATCGGAAGTAGCACCGATGTACAACATAACCGACTGTAAAGTGGTTGTCATTGAAACACGAAGATACACCACACTTTGTCGTTGGNAACATAACCGACTGTAAAGTGGTTGTCATTGAAACACGAAGATACACCACACTTTGTCGTTGGTGCCATTCCCATGGATAGTCCTCAGGAACCTGAAAATGAATCAGCAAGTCTCGGATATGACGAAAATTGGAAAACCTAGGCAGCGAGAAAGATGTCAAAGCACACGAGAAAATGTGGGACCGAACCCACATGCATCGGTCGATAACCTTATGAGGTAAAAGCACGAAAAGAATAGGGAGAATCAAAGCAAACCACTGGAGAAATGTCCTCACGAACTGTTTCCGGCTGCTTCCGGAAGCCCGTGTTCCTTCAGATAGTCACTGCGTAGCAAGCAGGTGAGCCCCTGCAATCAGGCGGATCAAACACTTCTCATTGAGCTTTGCCGCCACCGAAACTGCAAGACCCCACTCTACTGCAATCTTGTCGACTGGTTTCTTGCTACCGTCATCCAGTTTAGAACAGCTGTGTCGATGGCTTTATTCTTGCCGTTTCCCAAGGCAGTAGAGGCAAGCCATGAATTTACCCCTCGTAGAGTGTGACTGCCCAAACTGCAGCTTTCAAGAAACCACGTGACACCGGGCTTCGGAAGTTACTGTTCATATGTGTCATCGGCTGCAATCGGTCCTGAGTCTGGCTCGATCTCCTCATTCGATGGTGGGAAAATGTCCTGAAGATGCGGCGGCGTCCCAAAATTGGCTGTCCGGGCGTCTTCCTGAGACCCTTCCTCGGGTGCATCCTCAGGTGGAGGCGTGGTAACATGTGCAGGTGCAACAACCTGCTTAGGTCCTCCTTTCCGCTGACTGGTTTTGGCCCCCGCCTGATGAGAAGTCTTCGGTGCCTGACCAGACGATCCTGATGCTTGACCCTTCAACCGAGCGTTCTCTGACTCCAGTTGCTGGAGCTGTATCAACAAGGTCTGATTGGCCTGAACAGGAGCTTTCTTCCGAAACTCTTTGACAATGTCCTCTGCGAGTTTCTTGATAGTGTTGTACCGAGCTGTCCAATCATGCATGTCAGACGCAGGATATAACTTCTTTTGAAAAGCATTCAATACGGTAACGAAATCCGTACCATCCTGTTCTGCCTGATCCGAGCGCAATGCTCGCATCAACACTCCACAGAAAATCGCTTCTTGTCTCGAGCGAAAGTTTTTCCACTGCACCGTCCGACCATGGGCCACCTGCCTCAAAGCCCAATTGTTGACCCCTCCCGAGATCACTTTGCACAAAGGGACATCCACGATGTTCATGCATTCGACACCACAATCTTCGGAAGTGTAAGACCATACACTCGATTTGAATCCCACTCATGAGCTGTCTGTTGCCAGGTCCTCGGCATCTTATTGGAGGATCCTGAACACGTGGAGATCTGGTCCGAGATCTGTGGCGTGTTGCACGCCCCGACGAGAAATCCTGGCTTCGATGATACGACCTGGGGTGTGACCTGGGCGGGGTCCTGGAACGGGAATCTCGGCATTGCTCCCTCTATGCGAAGAAGAGCACACACTCACACTGCAGCCGAAACTACATGCAAGCAAGTGAAACTCAACACTGGCTTGACGACATGTAAAGCGAAGCAGACATGCTACACTGAAAGCGATACTGACGGGTCCTGAGTTTTCTGCCTGGTGCTTGCACGCGAATCAGTTAGCCGCACCCCTCTGGATCTGCTGAGCATGTGTCAGAGGGACCTGAAAGAGCGGACGTCCTGAATCATCACGAAGTGCAGTGAATTGCTTAGCAACTGCCACCGTGAAACCTGCAATCGTGGATCTGCCGCTGTGCATGACATACTTGTGATCTCTCTTGAAATGCACCACGCCATGAATAAGTAACAAACAGTTCATTTGAAGGATAGTCGGTATTGCAAGCCTAATTTCGCATGTCTCACCACTGTGCATCCGTAGGTCAAACGGAGGCTCACAGCGGGCGTAGCGGGAAAGCGAAGAGCGTCCGACCTGTGGTTTAAAGTGGAGTGTTGGTAAAAGGTTTTAAGCTTTCATGGTAGCGGAGCTGTTGGCAAAGGCCAGCAGCTGAAGAAGCAAAGATCCAGGGAAGCCAGCGAAGGCTGGAAGAAAAGAGGTAAAAGAAGAAAAGACAAGAAGTTACGGTTATCCAAGAGCATCTTGTCAAGGTGGAGAGAAGTGATTGAAGGTGATTGAAAGTGAAAGACCTTGAGCCAGCGAAGGTGAAAGCGAAGTACCTGCCAAGCTGTTGAAAGGATGGATCCGCAACAGCAACAGCCACAGCCGCAGCCACAGCAGCCGAATCAGCAAGATAGGTTCAATTTGTTGATGCGCAATTTGGGCCAAGCGACAGAAGCTATGGCAAGAGTTGCAACGCAGACTGCGACTCAACAAGCTCAGCTGACGGCCGCATTGCAAAGATTGGTGGAAGCGCCAGGAGAAGCAAGATCATCGGCGGGAACGCCGGGACCAGCTTCGGTACCCTTTGATACCGGAGGAAAGATTCTGAAGCCACCAGAAGCGTTTAGCCCTGCAACGATTGAAGAAGAAGTGTCGCAATGGAGCGACTGGGCGTTTACGTTCAAGAACTTTCTAGCGTTTATGGACCCAGCTTTCTTGGGTGACTTGAAGAGTGCTGAAGATCAGAAAGCAGAGATAAGTAACGATGTTACAAATGCGTTTATCGGTAATGATCGAGAAAGGATGAATCGAGGTATGAAGCTTTACTCTGTGTTGAGTAGCTACTTGAAGAACAGACCTCTGAAGGTGTTACGAAGCGTCAGTGGAATGAATAGTTTTGAAGTGTGGAGAAAGCTGACGGCGGAACTGGAGCCAAGTTCAAGGTCAGATTGGAACGTTGCTCAAGGGGATACCACAAAATCTAAAGCAGCATGTGATGGTTGATATCACTGATAGAACCACGTATAATGAATTGAGAACAAAGCTGCTACAGTATGAAAGAAGCAACCAGACATGGTCAGCAGAAAACATCCTGGGATCTTTGAGTGTCCCAGATCCAACGACACACTCAAGCAACAAGCCTTATCAAGGACCAANGCTGCTACAGTATGAAAGAAGCAACCAGACATGGTCAGCAGAAAACATCCTGGGATCTTTGAGTGTCCCAGATCCAACGACACACTCAAGCAACAAGCCTTATCAAGGACCAATACCAATGGAGTTGGACAGAATCTACTACAAAGGAAAAGTGATAAAGGAATGCATGGAAAAGCTAAAGGAGACGAAGGAAAAGGAAAAGGATATGGAGGAAGAAAAGGTGGCCGAGGATCGAAAGGAAAAGGAAGAGGTTTTGGAAGAGGCTATGGAAGAGGTTATGGAAAAGGCAAAGGAGGAAAGAAAGGTGGAAAGAGTGTGCGGCAGGTTGAAGGTAAAGGCTACGAAAGTGGAAAAGGAAAAGGGGGACAAGGAGTTGTACGTTACAATTGCGGTAAGACCGGCCACATTGCTTCTGAGTGCTGGTCGGCACCAAGTGGAAAAGAAAAGGCGAAAGGTGGAAAAGGAAAGGTGCGACATGTTCAGGAAACTGGAGAAGAGGATTGGAACACAGATGCACAAGCAAGTTCATCCACGCAGCCACAAGCAAGAACAGCACCAGCAGCAAAAGGGAATGAACAGGTTCGACGGTTGGTTACAACGCCAATGCCCATCATTGAAGAGATTGATGAAGATGATGATTATGTAGATCTGATAGGAATGTTCGAGGACCTAGCACATGATTGGTCAGTACGAGTGGTGAAGGTGACCGAGAAAGGAAAAGTGGTGAAAGTGGCTAACATAGCTGATGAGAGTGATGATGAAGAGTATGAGAGAGATGAACTTCATGAGTGGTATGAAGATTTGGAAGTGGACAAAGAGAATGCAAAGAAAGCAAAGGCCGGAGAGAATATCTTGAGATGGGATGAAACCAAACAAGATTGGATGGTGAAGCCATTTGAGATCCCAAGTCCAGGTTTTACAGATTCAGAAGAAGAGGTAAATCTTTCCAAGCAAGATTGGTTAGAGAAGCCAGTTGAGATCCNGTGAAGCCATTTGAGATCCCAAGTCCAGGTTTTACAGATTCAGAAGAAGAGGTAAATCTTTCCAAGCAAGATTGGTTAGAGAAGCCAGTTGAGATCCCAAGTCCAGGTCATCGTATAAGCGCCGTTAGTGCCAGGTATTCAGAACCACTGGTAGAAGTCCTGCTCGATAGTGGAGCAGACTGCCACGTGTTACCCCTGAGTTATTACGGTGAAGACTTAGGTACGGTTGAACTCCCAGCGCTTAGGATGGTTATTCAAGATGCCCAAGGAAATAGGATCAGAACGACTGAAACGAGAGCGAACATCACGTTTGAGTTTCAAAGGACAGATGGAAGAGTGGTCAAGGTGAGAGACCCAGCAGTGTTTGGAGATGTAACACAGCCATTGTTTGCTGTTGGCAAACTTTGGAAAGTTGGATGGGGACTAGATCCCCTAGATCAGTTCAACGCGTTTCTCAAGAAAGGAGGAGCGAGAGTGCCGGTGAGGTTTGTGGGAAATTCAACAGTGACAGACCTCAAGATTTACAGAGCTCAAGTGAAGGTGATAAAAGAAGACGAGCCGCAAGTGAGAAAGTTGACGCTGATAAAGCAGATGGAAGATGATTTCGAAACGATGAAGTATCATGAAGGATGGTTTTTCATGTCAGATGGGAAGCCAGCAAGGTTTGATTGGGACAAGAACAAGACGTATGATCCGACGAACGATGAAGTGAAAGCGTTCAAGTACAGAACCACGTTGGTGACGAGATACGAAGGAGAAGAGATCATCTGGAACGAATTAGAATTCTTCGAGTGTGCAGAAGAGTGGAAAGGAAGTGAAGTAAGTGCAGATTGATCTAGCCAAAGGACAGTCGGTGATCATCACGATCTTGGAGAGAAAGTCTGTAGGACTAGATGAGTATGGTGATTATGAACTGAAAGGCCAGCCAAGAAGAAGAAAGAACAAGAGAGAGAAGAAGATGTTGACATGAAGCAGAGTGAAGAGCCAAGCTCAGGATCATCAGATAAGAAGAAAACAGTAGAAGAACTGGAAAAGGAGAGCAGAGAGGCAATGGACGAATTGTTTCCAAGTGAACCGCCAAAGGAAGGCGACGGAGAATGGAAGATTGTTGAAGAAAAGTTGCCAAGCTTAGGAGAAAGAATGGAAGAAGCTATGGTTGTAGCTGGAGTAGAACTGACTCCTGACAGTACACTGAAGAAACTGAGAACAGCGTGTGAGTTTCTGAAGATAGGAAAGACAAGAAGCAAAGCACAAGTTTGGCAAAGGTTGAAGCAAGCAGTCGCAACAAACAAGATGAAAGAACTGGTTGAAATCTCCAAAGGATTGGAAGTGGAATTCTCAAGAGAGCCAAAGGGAGAGAAAAGGCCAGAAGAACCGACTGAGGAAGAGAGAAAGAAACATGAACTTACACATTTGCCAAAGGCAGATTGGTGTGAGAGTTGTCAGGCAACAAGGTCAAGAGAGGATAACTTCGAGGTTTCTGAGAAGACAAATGAAGCATCGTTGGCTTCAATGGATTTCAAGTTTACTGGAACAAGAGATGAAGAAAACACGAAAGACAACAAAGATGCATTGACTATTGGTTTAGTCATGGTTGATCAAGCTACAAAGTTTGTTCATGTTATTCCAGTGCCAACGAAAGAAGCAACACCTTATTTGGTTGAGGAAGTATGTAGAGTGTTGATGCTACTGAATTCAAAAGTGATTCTGAGAACGGACACGGAACCTGCGATGTTGTCGCTAAGAAAAAAGGTACAAGGAATCAGAAAGATGAAAAATCTGGATACAGAGGTACAAGATGTAGCGCCGGATGAGCATCAAGGACTGCAAGTTGAAAGATGGGTTAAAACGGTTCGGAACTTGTCAAAGACTTTAGTGCACGGCGTTGAATCAGAAGCGAAGGTGAAGATCACGTCTGAGAGTACGTTATACCCGTGGGCAGCAAGACACGCAGCATTCTTGTTGAACAGGTTTGTTGTGAGGAAAGGATCAACACCGTTCGAAGTGCTATTCGACAGAGAGTACAAGGGAACGTTATCACCATGGGGANTTTGTTGTGAGGAAAGGATCAACACCGTTCGAAGTGCTATTCGACAGAGAGTACAAGGGAACGTTATCACCATGGGGAAGCGTTGTTTTGGCAAAGCCTGTGCCAAAGGTGAAAGAAAAAGGTGAACCTTGGAGAAAAGGTATCTTTGTCGGTAAGGACTCAGTGAGTAACCTCAATTTGGTGAGTGCAAGAAAAGGCATAGTGAAGTGCAGAACGATGCGGCAGTGCGCGCCACTGTACGATATAGAAGTACTCGCAGAGGCAACAGGAACGCCATGGAATTATGTTCAGGATACCCTGGTGGGTAGAAAACCGACAAGAGCGATGAAAAGGCTTCCGCCTAGCAGCGGAATGGAGATCGCGGCCGGAATCGGTGATGCACCACAAGTTGTGCCAAGAAGAGAACAAGGACAAGAAGAAGATGAGTTAAAAGATTACAGTCCGAGCCAAGTTGCAGCATCAGACCCTCCAAGTGATGATGAACAAGATGAAAACGAAGATCCAGGTGAAGGTCAACTGGGATCATCAAGCAGTTCAAGCAGCAGAGGTCAAGGAGTGACAAGAAGAAGAAGTGAACGAAGTGATGGGTCAGAGGAGATGATACCTGATTCAGGTGGAGCGCCACCCACTTCGCCCAAGAGGAACTTGGAAAGAAGCGGAGAGCCAGAGGCGGTGCGTCAGAGATTGGATGAAGGAACAACAGAAGTGGAAGAGAGACCTGAGAGGTTTGTTGCGGCAGGTGAACCATCAAGTACGGTGAGAAGAGTGATCGCAACAAGAAGTGTGAAGAAGATAGAACCCTTCTTGAGGGAAGGAACTACCGAAGTATCATGATGATGAAGAGGTTGATCTTGATGAGTTCGAAGACGTTGAAGCTGAAGTTGAAGAAGATGCATGGTGGTGTGAGTCAGATGGTGAAGAAGAAATCCCAGAAGGAATGCCTACATGGTCGAATGATTTCGAAAGTGGACCACCAAAGCTTGAAGGTGAAGAATTGGCAAAGGTAGATGGTGTATCAAGGTCACATGAGATTGAAAGATTGACAAAGATGAAAGTGCTGAACAAGTTGCCAAAGGAAGCAGATCTAACGAAGTACAAGTTTCTGTCAACAAAAGTGGTGTACGACTGGAGACACAGAGANATGAGATTGAAAGATTGACAAAGATGAAAGTGCTGAACAAGTTGCCAAAGGAAGCAGATCTAACGAAGTACAAGTTTCTGTCAACAAAAGTGGTGTACGACTGGAGACACAGAGAAAGTCAATGGCGAAGAAGAGGAAGGCTCGTAGCGAGTGAATTTCGATGGTTGGGAGATACGGATATTGCAAGGTTGTTTTCCCCAACAGGTGTAGCAAGCACAGTGAAGCTACTCTCAGCGTTGTTTACGTCTTCAGAAGGATACTCACTGGGAAGCATTGATGTTGGAGATGCTTATTTGATGGTTGAACANTGGTTGAACAAGAAGAACCAACAGTGGTAGAAGTTGACGGTGAGTACTACGAGTTAGGGTTTACACTTCCGGGTCAACGGATTGGATCAAGCGCATGGTTCAACAAGTTGAAAGGATACTTGGAAGAGTACGGAATGACAAGTGACAATGGATTGCCAGCATTATTCTCGAAGATGCCAAGCAAGAACCGAAAAGGAATCATTTTATTGACTCATGTCGATGACATGGAGCTTTACTCAGCACAAGAGGACTTTGAAAAGCTGGTAGAGTTTCTGAAAAGCAAAGGATTGAAGCTCAAAGTTGAAGGACCGTTGGATGAGAAAGAAGGTTCAATTGGTTTCTTAAAGAGAAATTTCAAGTCGACCCATGAGGGCGATGTGGAAATCACCATGAATTCAAAGTATGTTGAAGGATTGATTGAAGTGCTGAAACTTGAAGGGGCTTATCCAAAAAGATGACCATGCCCATCGGACAACGGAAGGTCATTTCAAGCGAAGAAAGGAGGAATGGATCCGCTGAGTGCGGAGGACCACCACACGTACCGGAAAGGAGTTGGGATACTGTTGTATCTAGCGCCGGGAAGACCAGACATCATGTATGTTCTGAAAAAGCTTTCTACGAAGTTAGCAGCACCGGTTGAAGCTGATATGGAGTTGTTGTGGTACGTAGGAAAGTATCTGAGAGGTACACCGGAATTGGCATTGATTCACAAGAAGAGTTATCCGGGGAAAAGTTTCAATGAGATGAGAAATCGAGGAACAGAAGATGAAGATGTCGAAAGAGACAATTACAAAGTACCAGCGCTGATCGAGGTTATCAGTGACAGTGATTGGGCAGCAGACCGCGAAGCAAGACAAAGCGTGTCATGCGGTGTGATAATGGTTAACGGCAATTTGGTTCATTTTCAGAGTAAAAGGCAGAAAAGCGTAGCTTTAAGCTCATGCGAGGCCGAAACAATTGCCGCAAACGTCAATCCTATCTGAAGGTGTGTTCTTGAAAGGATTGTTGGAAAGAATTCTGGGTGTGGAACCCAGACTGGTTCTATTTTCAGATTCGTCAAGCTCACGACAGCTCATCGCGAGAAAGGGTTTAGGCAAGGCACGTCATTTGGAAAGAATTCCTAAACTTATCATAAAGGCGATAAAGGGTAAGGACAATCCCTCGGACCTCGGTACGAAATCACTGACACGTGACAAAATAAAGAAGTACATGGTTACACTAGGATATGTCGGTGAGTACCTTGATCAAGAAGCACAAAAAGTTCAAGAAGGTGAAGTGAGAGAGCAAGTTCAAGAAGCAAGATGAGTTTCGATGAAAAGACGGTTACAAGGATTATTCAAGCGGTAACGACAGCTGTGCTGATCAGTTTGGCTAAAGGAAGAAAGGAAGCTGAAGAAGGACTGGGAAGTGCAGCAAGTGTGTGGATGAGGTGCGTGTTGTGCGTGTCATTGCTTATATGTGTTGCCGCCGCCATTTTTCAGATCAAGCCTCTGAAGGGAGGCAGCAAGGAAGAAAAAGGAAAAGAAGAAGGAGAAAAGAAGAGAAGAAGTGTGGTTAAATGAAGATGATGATTACCGAGAAAGCTCGGAGTATAGAGACGCAAAACTTCCTTGCAAGCCAGCTGAGAAAAGAAGAAAAGGATCGTTTGAGCAAGGACGATATGCTGACCGAAGCTGCGAGGGTTAACGAGTTTCGCGAGAGCAAGCCTACGCCGCCGGAGAAGCCGGAGAGCGAAGCGGGTACAGACCCGTCAAGTGATGAGGATGAAAAAGAGGAAAAGAAAGATGAGAAAAAGGAGGAAAAGAAGAAAGAGAGCTCAAGCGATGGAGAAAGCAGCAGCAGCGATGGAAAAAGAGAAGAAAGAAGATCTTAAGAAGACGGCCGAAGAGTTGCAGCAAGAGGCGGTTGTGAAGGGCCGCCTGGATGACTTACAGTAGCAGAGATGAAGGAAGATGCGGAAAGCAGAAGAGCAAAAGTCGCCGAGGCAGCGAATAAAGTTGCAGAAAAGGCCGAAGAGACAAAAGAAGAAGCAGCAGCAGGAAAGACCGAAGAGACAGATGAAGAAGCAGCAGCAGGAAAGGCCAAAGAGACAGATGAAGAAGCTGAAGAGGCCAAAGACAAAGAGGAAAGGCAGCGATTGAAGAACGAGTTCGATATTTACATGCAGACGATATGGCCAGTAATAACATGCGACCTGAAGAAGGATGCAAGGCTGGTTGAGAAAGCGTTGCCAAGCCAGGAGATGGAAAGGCAGTTTAGCATGTTGAGAGAGGTCACGCTAAAGCCAGTATCAACTTTGCCTGATGGATACGGTTTACGGGTGAGAGACCTCAAGGAGAAGGTGAAGGAAAGCGTGCTAGAAGCTGATGAATCTTTGGCAGTGCTGAAGGATGACATGAATAAAGCTGCAAAGAAGTTCAACGATCAGCAGAGCGAGCTTGAAGAATACGTGAAGAAGCTGCCGAAGGAACTGCAGGAGAAGCTGGATAAAAAGCAAGAAGCAATCAAAGAGGCGCAGGAAGAGTACGAGAGTGCAAAGGCGAGTGTTGAAACGGTGGAGATGGCGAAGATAGCTTCGGAGCATTTCAGCTCACTGCTGACGAACGCGGACATATGTCTGATGGAGATGAGAGATGCGTTTCCGGAGTTGGAAAGGTTATATGAGGCACCTGATGAAAGCGTGTCGAAGCAGCGGATGGCGCTATCAAACATCATGCTAAAGATGCGGGAGAGAAAACGTGAAGACTCAGCGAGCGCAGCAGGGACGCCAGCGAAAGAGGAAAAAAGGCCGCAGGCAAAGAAAATGCCAGAAGATATAAAGAAATTGCAAACTGTGAAGAACTATGAAGCAAAGCAAGAGTTGCTGAAGAAAAAGCTTGAAGAAGCAAGGGCAAACGTCGGGCAGCAAAGGCCCAACGAGCCTGCCGGAGAGCCGAAGAAGAGAAAAGAAGAGGATAAATCCAAGCGAGATGTGAGTCAGGTTAAGCCTGAACGATTGATTAACCCTGAGAAGAAAGCGAGAAGAAGCGATGAAACTTGGAGTGAGGCAGGAAGGGAAAGAAGTGGAAGGTATGAAAAGGCACCATATGGAGTGCCAACGTGTTTTTCCTGCAAGCGGTCAGGCCATAAGGCCACGCAGTGCAAGCATATGAGAGAAGACGCCCTAACGGCGGGTGCAAGCCAGCTATCTGAAGCAGACGGTAGAATGTTCTGCTTGACATGCTTCAAGTTTTTCAAGTTTATTCGATCGCAACCGCCCGATGATAGGATGGGGCACACACACACACACCTCAGACAGGTGTTGGTATGCCAGTGAAGTTGCTAAGTATGAAGAAGACGAAAGAAAGAAAAAGGAAGAAGCTGGAAAGAAGGAAGAAGCGGCAAAGAAAGCCCCAAACCCAGCATGGGGTAAGGAGAGAATGATTTCGAAGAGTGGATTGAAAGATCCAGAAGCAGGTGCGCAAGTTGGAGTGAAAGATTCTGATGATGATGAAAAGATGAAAGAAAAGGAAAAGCAGGAGGCAGCCGGAAGTTCAAAAGATCCTCCGAAGAAGGACAAGAAGATGCTCAAAGAGAAGAAGGAGGATAAAAAGAAGAAGGAGAAGAAAAGAAGAGCTTCGGATAGCTCTGAGGTCATCGAAGCATCCGCCAAAAGGCGGAAGGAGAAAAAGAAAGGAAAGACGAGCGATCTCGAGTAAGCGGCGAGGTCAAAAGACTCCGTACCCAGGAGTATAAACAAGCGGTTTGAAAGTGCGAGAGAAGGAAAAGTGAGAAGGACACTCTTTACTCCGAGAGTATAAACAAGGGAGTGGATGTTTCACTGTAGTGTGAGGAGGAAAGCCGGAAAGAGCTTGTGAAAAAGGATGCTGATCGGGGAAAGAGAACCGACAGCCACGGCTAATCGCCACACGACAAGGAACTACGATTTCTTTTGTGCTTAAAAGTGGAGCCGCGTAAAGGCACCGATTAAGCAAGCACAACGAAAATGCGTTAAACGCAAGGTCTATGTAAAGACAAGACCGCTGAGGAAAGAGTTTCNTAAAGGCACCGATTAAGCAAGCACAACGAAAATGCGTTAAACGCAAGGTCTATGTAAAGACAAGACCGCTGAGGAAAGAGTTTCGCCAACAATGGCACGCAAGACTACTTCGCGAACCGTGACTTCTGGAAAAAGTGAGTGAATGCCTACTTTAGTTCGGAAGCAGTTTGGAGTAGCAGTCAGATGTTTCACGCCACGATTTTTCAGGACATCCACAAGATGAGAAGGAAGAGCGAAGATGACAAAGCGAAGGTTTAAAGATGTTCAGCGCGGCGTAACAAACAGTTCATTTGAAGGATAGTCGGTATTGCAAGCCTAATTTCGCATGTCTCACCACTGTGCATCCGTAGGTCAAAATGGGGCTCAAGCACAGCGGACGTAGCGGGAAAGTGAAGAGCGTCCGACCTGTGGTTTAAAGTGGAGTGTTGGTAAAAGGTTTTAAACTTTCAATAAGGCACTGTTGTTGGGCGTCCTCTCCGCCCGCAGCCCTGAGCGCAAAATGTGGTCCAGGAATGCTGGTGTAGCCCTGTGTGATCACCGGGCACTGCCATTTCCCTGAATTCGTCACTCTGTCTAGAGTCTGAATGTACGACATATCGTCGTTCCAGGGAGTCGCCTGAGAATAGTGCCCGACTGCTTCGGGACCATCACCTATCGTAGCCGGGGCAAGGAAACGTGAGCGAATCATGCCCTCAATGCCTGACGTCCATGAGCAAAATAATACAGATCGCGTTGTTCCGCCGACATGTCCTGGTGTGGCGAAAAGGGTTCCTGCAGCTCGAACGACCAGTCAACATGAGCTTTTGATTCATGGCACCTGAAATGTGAAAACATGCTGGTAGCATCTCCAGTGTACTGACACATCACTGTAGCAAAGAATCGATCCTCAAACGGTGGAGGAGGCTGAACACTTGCAGTCTGACACAGCCCAATGACCGCCCTGATGTTACGCTGGATGTCCTGTTCGGGCGCTGCCTTCATGATGATCTTCTGTTGCCAACTCTTGAGTTTGACACTGACTGCTCCATCCACCACTCTAGACAACATCAACTCTGTGTGCATGTCCTGACCACTGGTTGTAAGAAGAGCATCCCCAGCATATCTCGGAGGGGCAGTGGGGGTGCAATCGATACCCGCTGACTCCTGTGGGGGAGGTGGTGGCGGAGGTGGGGGAGGCGGTGGCGAAGGTGCTGCCTTGGCTCCGTTCTGGTCTGCAAACCAGCCCGAGAGGCTGCCAAATTCACTGCTTGATCTGCCATGTCATACAGAATGGAAGCATCAGAAGTATCTGAACTCGGCTCTACTTGCATTGCACCCGCAAGCTCCACANCCGAGAGGCTGCCAAATTCACTGCTTGATCTGCCATGTCATACAGAATGGAAGCATCAGAAGTATCTGAACTCGGCTCTACTTGCATTGCACCCGCAAGCTCCACAGCACCCAACATGTTCTGCCGTCGTCTCTTGTCTTGAAGAGCTACACCCACCGACCCTTTCGGAGTACGACCACTAGCCATGGGCTTGGCCTGCAGCTGAATCGACCGATCGCTGTCCTCATCCGAATGTACTTCGGAAGTCTTGGTGCGCGAGGAAGAAGAGGAAACTTCCTCATAGGCACGAGTAAGATTGTCCTGGCTGTCCTCCATGGGATCATCATTTGTGACATTAGGATTAATGTCACGTCCTGTAGGCGGCTGAAAATCACCTGCGATTTCCATGCCCTGAAAACCGAAGTTCGGCATTGGAAGTTCTGATGGTGACGGCGCCTTTTCTTCCTCTTCAACAGGAAACAACAAGATGTCCACACCCTGGACATCAGCACTGGATTCCATGACTGCAAAAGAAAGCGCTACAAACTGAATGTGCAGTCAGAAGCCGAGATGCTGCCAGTTTCCATGAGCTGACACTGTTCAACGCTCATATATCAAAGCTCCGATTGAGCACCATGTGGCTGCTAGAGCCTCTAGGGGACCCGTAGGGTCACGATAGCCCATCACCTGACACATCGGGGCACCGTTCAACAGTTTGCCCCATAGGAGCCTTCAGGCCGATCGCCTCGGGGGTTGGCCACCATCAAGTGCCGTACGCTCCATTAGTCTGTCCCGAAGGAGTACGACTTGTTATGGTACTGCTTTTGGGTCGCACAACGTACCCTGGCAGTTCGCAGGAGCGATTGTTGCCCTTGGCGACAAGGCCACACACGGACGTTGGGTTGACACCACCACTCACGTTTTCTGGGGAAGATCTTGTAGAAGGTGATGAGATTTCCTAAGTGTCCTGGGTACCCTGACAACGGNCGTTGGGTTGACACCACCACTCACGTTTTCTGGGGAAGATCTTGTAGAAGGTGATGAGATTTCCTAAGTGTCCTGGGTACCCTGACAACGGCTCAAACACTGACATGTTGAAATGCGCGAAGTCCTTGAAATCTTCGGAAAGGGTTCTCGGCTTAGCCCCGCGCCATATCCAGAGCATAACGAATGGTCACACAAGTACTCACATGCAGCGGCTCCAGCAAATGGAATCTCACCAGTATACAGCGAAGATGTTGCACGATGTCACGAACTGCAGGTACACACGGTTGATCAGACCGTGCATCACCAGGTATCCAGAGTGTCTTCGTTGGTGGCAGACTCTGGACCCTGCTGCCACCCCCTGCTGCTGCTAGTCACCAAGAACCCTTAGCTTAGTATCAGNATCACCAGGTATCCAGAGTGTCTTCGTTGGTGGCAGACTCTGGACCCTGCTGCCACCCCCTGCTGCTGCTAGTCACCAAGAACCCTTAGCTTAGTATCAGGGTGTACACACACACACACACACACTTAGGCATCCATCTCGCAGCCACTCATCTGTCGGTTATCAAGCACTGCTTGATGTATCATGAAAGCATGAAGCTTTCAGGGGTTCCGGTACCTGTCTGGCCCCAAGGCTTTGTTATGTATTGTTACTGTACAAGGCAAAGGTAACCACACTCGAACTGAAAAATTAATGATCGACATGCCAGGTTTCTTGGCTTGGCCTGGTTGCCATCTCACTTGCAGGTACACCCTGAGACGTCTCTCAAGGCTTCCCCTTCAGTTGCTTAGCTTCGTTGGACCAGGTTCGCNGTTTCTTGGCTTGGCCTGGTTGCCATCTCACTTGCAGGTACACCCTGAGACGTCTCTCAAGGCTTCCCCTTCAGTTGCTTAGCTTCGTTGGACCAGGTTCGCAACTGAAGGCCTGGCCCGCCTGCAAGAATGCACGAAAACATCCTCGAAACTTTCGCACGATCGATCAGCTGATGTGCTACATTATTGCAAAAACCTGTGTCCTCTTGGTAACAGAGGTCCACACACACACAAGCAGCGCGCGCGCGCACGCACGTGCACGCGCACACGCACACGCCCACGCCCACGCGCACGCGCACGTGCACGCGCACGCGCACGCGCACGCACGTGCACGAAGGTAGCTGCATGCTTGGGTCACACAGCGTGTGCGCCGTTACCAAGGTCCCTGGAACTGATGGCTATGATCCATCATTCTTGCACACACCTGGGGTTGAAGCCTAGTAAGTTCAGTGACAGTCGGTTTCAGGCACGGAGATTCACGGAGTCTGCAGCGCTTCATGGTTTCAAGAGATAGACCCTCTGGATGCAACTGCAGAGAGAGAGATGCCCAACATCAAGATCCACGGAGAATCAAACAGCACTTGCATAAGTCTTTCACCACAAAGCAGCTGTCCTTGGGTACTGTTCATCCTCGCCCAAACCGAACCAAAGAGTGTTGCGCGGTTGATTGCGAGATTGTGTTGCAGTCTGGACTCTGGACTCTCTTCATTGTTCTTGGCTTACCATTGGGGATGTTCGCAGAGAGTTCCTCTGTCGTTTTTTTGTTCGACCTGATATGGATACAGCTATAAAATGTCAGAAAGTCAACGGTGCAGTGGCATGGTGGCAGTGGTGGGCTTGCCACCTGACAGGTCATGTGGGATTTCTGGACAGCTCGGCCGCCGCTGCACGCATTGATCAGTGCCTTGCCGCTGTTGCGACCCAGGCGCCAGCAGCAACCAGTTTTACTCCTGCCCTCGGCACTGTGAATTGCAGGATGCCCATGTGCGAACCTGCATGCTCAATTTCTGCAACAGAAAAGTTCAGCAGGTCCTGGACCTAATGGGTGCTAGCTAGTGCTAGCTGTTGTTGGCTTACGATGAATGATGAAGTGACAGTGATGAGTGAACTTGCAAAGGCGTGCTCCTGTACAAACAAACTCACAGGCTCTGTTCAACACATAGTGTGAATCCCCTTTCGAGCCTTTCGAACCTAAGTCTCTCGACCGACCTCGCTTGGTTTTGCCGAGTGTGAGCATCAAAAACCGGTTGAGCGAGGAAGAGGGAAGCCCACGCGGAAGCCCTGTCATGACGATCACTACGACTACATGGCATGGGTGCTTGACTGACTCCTATTGTTTGTCACATGCAGAAAATATCACAAGCCGTCTTGGCAAATTTCGTTACTTTGCGCAGAGTGTGGAGGACTGCGTCGGTGCACTGTCGCCTGTGAGCGTGCAGGTTAACTGCCGTAGACGCTGCATTCTCAACTTCTACAGAGTTTGTACTGTACAGTAGCCATGTTGGCTTGGACTTTGCTGCTTCACTAGCCTCTTTGGACGGGTGCACTGAAAGACTGTAGCATGACACTCGTTCTGCAGAGGTTGCTGCTTTTTCAAGCTGGTTTGTGCCGCAAGTCCACAAGCACTTGACTCCTCGCAGCTGCAGGGGACCAACATGCTAGAAACTTCCGCCAGTCAAGTGCATTTCTCGCGCAGAGTTGCCGGATGCTTCTTGCCAGCATGCCAGCAAGAGCAATATCAATATCCGACTAGTAAGCATCGGGGAGAGAGCGCCGAGCGCCCCCGTCCTTTCATAGGGCACCAGCATCCTTTGAACATGAGCAGTTCCTGCGCGAATCGAGCTGCTCGGAGCACTTGTCTGCAGGCGCTACTCCATCGCATCCTCCCCGAGGTCTGCACTTTGCGACTGGGGACTAGTATATATAGAAGGAGGGACAATCACGGGCTTGAACCCTGGGCTTCAGCGCATTTGCGAGTCAGCTGGGTTTTGCACCGCCAGCCGCGCGGCAGCTGAAGGTGGATCCGACCACTACCGCTAAGACCGTGGCCGGCCGGAAGACTCGGAGCATGGCCATGGCAAGAACACCTCTGTTTTAGAGAGGCCGGGCAACTGCGCCGCTGCATTGTAGTTTGTCGGCAGTTCCATCTCTGAGGAATCCAAGGTCAACTGTCCGAAGATGTGGACAGCTAGTTACAGCAGTGATGTCCCCTCGGACAGATGGCCATCGAGTGCTCAGGGATAATTCTTTCTGTCAGACAACATCTCCTCGAGAAGCCATGGAGCATCTCCAGCATGGACCTGTCAGCTATTTTTACGCACACAGGACATAGTGTGATGATGTTGCGCCACGTTGAGAGGTGTTGCAAGGGGTCGTCCAGGTGAAGCCTCGCACGAAACAGAAGTCAGTGAAGAAAGGTACGTTGAATCTCCGACCTTCAAACAATATAGCCGGGTCTGCGAGCATCGGGAACTGAATTCAGAGCCATTTGTCAAGCTACGCAATCAGCTGCCTCCCTGTTGCCATTTGACGGCCCTTGTCGTCTTTCGTTCATTGAATCTTTGAGGATGGTTTGGGCTCCACCGCTATTGGGCGAGTCCTGGAAGAGGGTGCCAAAGCTTCGCCTCTGCAGCTTGCGCCCTGTCCTGTCCTGGTGGGTCTATAGTCACTATCACTATAGTCACTAGCAATGCCATGCCGGCAGCCGGATTTGGAAGAACTCTGTGCATCTCAATTTGGATGCGTGGATACGTTGCGTGGCCGAATCCAAGGACCTGTGTGTCGGCATCGTGAACTCTGTCACAAGGAGCAATCGCGAAGTCAAGGGGCTGTGTGCCATGGCTGCCTCGCTTTCGGTTTCAGCTTCGAAGTTCCTTCAATCCAGAGGCCGGTCCTGATCTGCCTCAAGCTTCCTTCCAAGTTTGCACATGCAAGATCTGACAGAAATTTCAGCTGCAGGCATCAAGCATGGTTGTTCAACTTCAGCTTGCCCGGCTTGTCTATCTACCGATCCGCCTGCTACCTGATCGATCGGTCTATCTGTCTACCTCTACCTATCATATATACATATACATGTATGAACATCTAAATCTAAAGAGTATAGTTCGTTTTTGTAACGCAAGCCAAACCAAGCCAAATCAATTTAAGATCACGGCTTTTATATAATATACTTTGTCGAACAGAACGCGCTTTGTCCAACTGAACCCCCTGTTCTGACACAACCCCTGGTCCAACGAGACCTCTTGTCTAACATAAACCTTCCTAAACCTTGTTTAACAGAAGTGGGTCTACAAAACCCCCTTGTGTTATCGAAGAACTAGACGGCGTTCATACACACTACTCACGAACCCTTGCCTTCCCTGCGCTCACTGGCCCTTACTCCTGAAGATTCTAGTGCAGGAGGCAACAAAACCCTCATATCACCAGTTTTCGTGTATCGACATGCCTCCTCAAACTACCCGTTGCAACCATCCTTCCTCTCGGATTGTAGCCAATTCAGGTAGCAACTTTTTGAAGGATGCTGTGGTTGGTGCGCGCGCCTAAGCTACATTTAGTCTGGCAGCCTACCTCTGCGTCCAGCTGCAGCACTTCGCATCGATATCATCGAGTGCCAGAAGGAGAGAGAGGGTAATTAAGGCATTTTGTGGGCACTTGAGTCGTTATTATCCTATGGAACACCAGGGCGATATGGCAGGCATGGACTCCATGTTCCTACAAGCTATGTTTCCGAGGCGTCCAGTGCAGCCTTGAGGAGGGAAGCTTGAAGCTTCCCCCACCAGATGTGCCACACTCGGCGTGATCCTAGAGCTCGGGATTTGTGTTGATTTC
Source organism: Symbiodinium sp. clade A Y106 (assembly GCA_003297005.1). Lineage (NCBI taxonomy): Eukaryota > Dinophyceae > Suessiales > Symbiodiniaceae > Symbiodinium > Symbiodinium sp. clade A. The sequence continues at coordinate 8,183 of BGNK01004585.1, read as the reverse complement.
TATAAAGTTTCTGAAAGTTTGTAGGTGTCAGAGATGTCGGGTCCGTAACTGAATACTTGACCGGGCCGCCGAATACTGCAAGACAGTGTGAGTCAGCCAATCGCTGGCAGGTGCCGTTGTTAATGGTTTGCCCTGGCACGGGGCTATCGCCTTGCCGAGCATTGGTGCAGCAGAGGCGTTGAGATGGCTGATCTTTTTTCTAGCAGCTCGCCGAAAGGCATGTCCGTCCTGCAGGCATCTTCAGCGCATGCAGTCAGCAGCCTCTCAAAAGTTGCCTGACTGGGGCAAGGCCGGCAGAGCTGAAGCATTCTTTCCCTCAATGATCCTGCATAATTATGGGATAGCGTGAAAAGCAGGATCTGCTATTCCTTGGATTCCGGCATCAAGACGGCGACTTCTTGTACGGCGAGGAGTGGTCAACGTTCAGCAACTGGCTGTCTGTCCATGTCGCCTTCTCTCGAGATCACGATGATCGGAAGGCAAGTCGGAGATGCTGTGGGCGTTCCTACCTGTAGTACCGATCTGCCGGCCTTCTCCAGGTGTATGTGCAAGACCTCATCGAAGAGGTCGGCGAGCATGTTGTTCGCCTTCTCGCAGCTCGGATGCTGCCATGGTGCGATGGAACATGACACGCTAGTTTGGGCACTTACGGGAGCATGTCTGGACGAATGATGAAACACACCGGCAGCGCACGAATGAGGACGCTGGGGCCATGGTCTTTGTTTGCGGACGTTCGCACCCAATGCCCTCACAGGCCTGCGCTAGAATTTGACCGGGAAACCTAGAACCAAGTCTCATTTCGATGGGCCCATGGGCTTATTCAATAGAGCCGGCATACTAGATGCCCACGCTGGCCCTGACCTTCAGCGACCTTCCGTTTTGCACGATCAAAACTTGATCTTCAGCATTGCTCAAGAAGCTGTCTAGACTGCTGCTATATGTGGTCATGGTGGTAGCGGTTTCAGCAGTATCAGCAGCAGTACGTTTACTAGCAGTACTACTATACAGCTGCTGAGAATTGCTACTGCCACTGCTGCTGCTGGCTCCTCCTCCAAGTTCTCCTCCTCCTCCTCCCCCACCTCCTGCGACGACGACGACTACTACTACGACTACTACTACTACTCCTACTCGTACTGCGACAGCTACGGCTACTGATACTACTACTGCGACGACAACGACGACTAATACTTCTACTACTACTCCTCTGGCTCCTGATGCTACTACTACTGCGACGACAACGACTGCCAATACTACTACTGCCACTACCATCAATACCGGCACCACCACTGCTACAGCTACTGCTGCTACGGCTTCTGCCTCTACGACGACTGCTGCTACCAATACTGCTTCAAGTCTAGTTCGAAATCCTTGCATAAGAACTCTGATCGCCGGGGTAGGGTACTCCCTTTCTCTTAATCTCCAGCCCGACTGCATTTCGCAGTGCAAGAGATAGAGTCGGCTAAATTGTGAAGACGACTACTAGGCACTGCAACCGCCTCTGTAGTGGCACATGTTCAAGCTGTGCAGCTCACGAAGTTGTCACAGAAAACTCTCCACAGCATCAAGGAAAGGCGCATAGAGAAGAGTGCAAGAGACAGGTCTTCGACGCTTTTGTGGAGGTCTTGCAAAAGCATGCAGGCCCGTGAGGTTTCGTCTTTCGTTTGCGCATGGAGTGTGCTGCCGCAGTCCGCAGGTCTCAGCCTGGAGGCGGCGAGCCAACGCCTGCGCCTGCTTCAGCGTAGCAGACCCAGGGGACGAGGTATACGTATGCAGCGATATGCACAGTACGAGACTAGACGGAAAGCTGACACTGGCAACGTGACGCAGCTCAAGTTGGGCTGCCTACCACGGACAGCTTGGCTGCGTGCATGTGCGCGCTCAGAATCTCAAAGTACCTCAAAGTGTTTTGCAGGCCCTTCGGTCAATGCCCAGTGCAAGCATCTGACTCCGCAACATCCCCCACGGCTCCTTCCAAATCCCAAACTACCAAATCTGCATCCGTGCGGATGCGGGGCCTTGGAGAACTGATCGGCAAGGCACGCAGCGCTACATCTGTGACACCTGGGGTTAGAGTCGGTTTTTCCTGCTAGCTTGGAAAGAGCAGGTTCGTGGCCAGGGTCGTCGGCCATAGCACTTGTACATACGGCACTTGGGCAGCAAGTTGCTGCTTCCTGCTGATCTCCGCACGCGGAAAAAACTTTTATAGCAGGTTGCCACAGAGCTTTCGACCTTTGCTGTAAAATTTGCTTCGAATTGCCCCACACAGCCGCCTCGGGTGAAGAAAGCTCTGTGCTAGCTCAAACTACGACTGCTACGGCAAAAATCTATTAGCAGCATGCTGCCCAATGTCATCATGTTATTATGGTGCAGTTGTCTCCAGATAACTCACCTAGCCTTGCTTTGCGTTTATTAACAGCACGAGCTGATGAATCAAGGTCGCCACCAACATTGCATGGCGCTCAGCTAGAAAAGGGGACAATAGTCTCCGTGCACAATGAAATCTTTCCTAAAATCAGATTGATGAGGCTCTTCAGAGATCTGTTGTGTATTCTTGTCATTGCGTGCTTTCCAGCACTACGTATGGATCCTCAACAGGGCAGGGGTCTTGTTACTACGATCTCGTGGCAACACCAGGCAGAAACTTCCATCACCATCGACGACGTCACCCACGTCATAGACTCCTGCCATGTGAAGGAGACGCGGTTTTCGGCGCAGAGCTCCACCAGCGTGCTTCCTGGCACGTGTGTCAAGCTAATATGTATGCCTATCCTTTCCGCCCGTGATATGGCGGAATAAAGCCGAGTAGCACTTGACTTGCGAGATCCCTCTGGCGGCCGGCCGCAAAACATGTCAAGATTTATTTGTGCACGCTGAGCGTCGTTTTCTGAGGTTTTCCACGGTGTGGGTCTCGCAAGCTGCTGCGAAACAGCGAGCAGGACGGGCAGGAAGGACACGCCCAGGCTGGACATGCTCGATGCTTTCTCGAGCCGGGCACGGGGTGCAACTCAGATCTTAGAAAGTGAACTTGGTCGCGATCAGGCATTTGCTGGCGGTTGTGTTCAGAAAACTTCTTTGAGAAGGAGCTGCCAAAGCACACGCACCCTGGTTGAAGGAATCTGCTCACTGCACTGCTGCCCTGTGCTGCTATTCTCGCCGCGATCTTGCATTCAACTTCTCCCTGTGCTCATCAAGTCCTCTGAATAAGTGCCTTTGGCACATGGATCTTCCACCAAAGGACTTTGAGGTTCCGTTGGCGCATGGCATGTCTGACGGAACATCTCCAGACACGCAAAAAGCCGCTGCTGAGGCTCTGTGAGATGCAGCGCACAGCCTTGGAGGAGACTTTGCCACCACCCCTTGCACAGCAACTGTCACAACAACAGCCAGCAACCGCAACTGCAACTGCACCGTCACCACCACCAAAGAGAGAAGAATAACAAGAAGGAACAGGATCAATAATAAACTTAGTAGAATAGAAATGCAACGATCACCAGCAGCAACAACAACAACACATTAAAACCCTATACTGACCGTGCATGCTAGTGACTGCTAGTGCTGCTGTCGCCATGAGTATCTGCAAGTTACTACTGCGGATGGCACGGCAGAGAGAGCGATAATGTACCATTGCTACTGAAAGTGCGACTTCTGACGCTCCTCCTTGTGTCGTTGTCGGCCCAATCTTTGGAAGAAGCCACAGGCAGTTCGTGCCAGCCCGTAAGCTCATCCACATAGTGCGTACCGATGAGGCACACAATGAGTTTTTAGAGTCGCACGAAGACATGGCTCTGCAGCATCCGCCTCCGCGGATGTGGTCGCTAGGGTTGCGGTATTGAGGACATGTGAGACAGGGATTGAGACATTGCTATTCCTGCAATGGCTCGGCCGACGCTGGTCTATCTGGATGTAAAGGCCATGGCTGAACCTATCCGGCTCGCACTTTTCATCGGCAAGGTAGACTTCGAGGACAAGCGAGTACCTCGGCCAATCCGGAATATCTGAACTAGCCTCATGGCTCGGGATCGACAAACCAATCAATCTCAACCATCAAACCAGGTGACGTACGACGAGGTTGCGAAGATGGGCACCCAGGGCAAGCTGCCCTTCGGCCAGGTCCCCGTCCTTCAGCTGGATGGTGAAACCTTTGCCCAGACACAGGTGCGCCTCGCACAGTGGACCAATAAGGAACAGACCTAGATGACAGATAGCTTGTATTCCGGTACCGTACATCTTTGGAAGTCTCGAGGGAGGGAATCCACACCAGGAAGCATCTGCTGAAAGTCAAAAAGACTGGGAAACATCGGCGTCTCTTCCTGCCCGCTTTGAGGCAGTTGCAGCTCATGAGACTGAAAGCGGCCTTCCAAGCGCCAGGCCCTGCTTCGATGGGCCGGGCGGAAGGCCAATCTCTACCCGGAGAACCTTCAACTGCAGCTTCGTTGCGATGCCGTAGAAGAAGCCCTGGTGGACATGAAGAAAGCGACTCGGCCAGATGATTCCTATACCCGATTTTGGGCTCTTCCCTGTACAAGCATGCACGAGAATCTTGGGAGGTCCTCGGCCCGTGCTGGTACAACTCCGTCCTTGGGCGCGATCCTGTGACCAAGCAGCCTCTGGTGCAGCTTCCTGACTCTATGCGGGAGGAGGCGGCGATTGGGCGCATAACTGGTGCAGAATAGTTTTGCAGACTTATGTTAGCTGAATCAATCCTCGTCAAATCCTCAACAAATCTCAAGAATCGTTTTTGAAGAGAAGGTGCTGCAGAGCTTGAACAACATCGTGCTGCCGGCACGATTCCAGCAGTTGGAGACTCATGGCTCAACCTCTGCTTTTGCAAACCAGTACGCTGGTGGAAAGCACCGGTGCAAACATGTTCGCCTGCTCGCCATAAGCTGTTGGGTGCAACAACCCTCATGTTGAGAGTGTGTGGCACCTCGATTGTTGCGGGGTGATCCAATAACAGTCCCATCGCAAAGCCAAGGAAGTTGCTGGCCGCATCTGGCGGCCCGTACTTCTGCGGGGACCAGATGACGATTTGTGACCTGAGCATGAGCTGTGGCCGCGTGGGAACATTTTTTCATTCGAGGAACTAGGTGTGCGAACTTTCAGCTCCAAGACAGGATGGTGACTGCTTAGCACTGCAGGTATGTCTTTGCCGCTGGGATCTTGGACGGGACGTTTGTTCCGGGTATCGAGCCTCGGGTAATGGATGCCTGCCCGGGACTGAAAGCTCTCGCGGAGCGAGTCGAAAGCCATCCACGGGTGAAGGAGTGGAATGCAATGCACGTTTAGAAAAGCATCAGGCGTCGAGCTTTGGAATTTGGGTGGATGTACAGCAGCCGCCCCAACTAAGCTCAGCGCATCTCACCGCGAAGTTTTTACGACTGTCTAGGCTGATTTGTTTGGTCTCTCAGAGTCTCTCAGACCAAATTCGGGGGCAGAATATGGCTCGTCGGACCCGGTGCACGTCGCGGACGGGCAAGTAGTGATAGAGACAGAGATAGCTCGCACGAGAAACCTGAAGCACGAGCAGCACGTCGGCCTCCAGCGTGCATCGTGCAAGAACTTGCGGTCTGGTCTGGAACCTTTTGCGCCAGCTGCAACGCAGCTCCAAGCGGCAAGTGACGGCAACCATTTCCATGCTTCCGGCTTTCTCAGTCACTCAGTCGTCGCACAGGAATGGAAAAGGATTGGTTTGCTGGGCTCTGGATCTGTGTCTGTGTATGTAGATGGATGACACAGTTGGGAAGCAGCCGAACAAGAAGCCCTCGAAGTGCAAGGCCAAGGTTCCTTCTGAAAGCCTATTTACCCAGCTCCCTCCAAAAACAAGCTGAACCAAGAAGCCAGCCAATCAGAGTGGCCGCTCTCTCCAAGCCGCCTTCTAGATTCTGAATCCAGGAGCTCGTGCTGCAGCTGCGGCTCTTGGACTTAGGGGACCACCCAGGCGACTTCCTTCGGCTGGCACCTGAGCCGCCAGCTCTTGAGGCCGGGAGGCTCGAAGTGTCTAAGCACCCCCTGGCTGGGATGGAGGATGCAGGGATTCTAGACGAACTTCTGCATGATGACGCTCCTCCCAATAATCAATCAAGACCTCCAAAGTTGACTGTCGAGATTCATGCTCGCAGCGCTGCAGAAGCTTGACTGTTGGGCCAAAAGGCGCGTAGCACGTATCTCCAGAACTGCTACCTCGCCATGTCTACAATTCTAAGTTACGCTTTGGTTTCTTGTCATTCCGGCATGACCGGTATAAGTCATGCTCGCCAGCTACAATGCCGTGAAGAAGAGGCGTGAAGTCTCCGGGGCAACCGTGCTACTGATACCAGGTTGCTGAGGTAAAGTCTTTCGCTGCTGCTTGCAGCCGAGCACATGTGTTTGGTGAAGGCAGGTCCAGGACGCTATGGCTAACGCCCGAGCAGATAGGGGCTTCAGGTTCGGCTTGTTTTGAAAAACTGCGAGGCCGTGGAACGGGCGATCCGTTCCCTTGCAACTTGTCTGAGATGTGCTGAAGCTTGTCAGTCTCTTGAGGCAGAAGGGTTGGGCACCCGACACATTGGATGGTGCAGACCGGGCTCCAGGAACAAGAGCAGTCATTTAATTCAAAATGTTCAAAGTCTAAGCATCCCCCAGCATCTGCAGCATTCCATATTCCGGACACCATCCTTCAGGTTGCTATTGGTGCCCTCGAGAGCAGCTCGAAGCTGGGTCTTACACCGCTGGGCTTCCACTTGGCACACATGCCGGTGGATGCCCGAATAGGCGACTTGCAAGCATCTTGGTAGACACCTTCCAGCAACCGCCTCCACATTGAAAAGTGGACAACCCAAGCACGGTAACACAATCGAGTCTCGGAGTACTTCCATGAGCTGCCAGGTAAAATGCTGGTATATGGCTCACTTTGCCAATGTCTGGCACCCATTCTCACCATTGCAGCTTGTTTGTCTCAGCGGCCTGGCTTGCAGACCATGTGGCTTCTCAGACTTGCTTCTCGAGGAATCCTGCCCTGTGCGCACCTCTCGCTAGACAGCTGAGGAAGTCTCCTTTTGTCCGCAGCTTCAACCGCACCAAGGAGGTGACTTTGACCGGTCAGGTTTCCTTGCTGCCCGACCCATCCATTGCCTCCTTTGCGGAGGAGCTGCAGGTGACAGAGCGCCAGGGAGCCTGGGGCTACCTCAGCTTCCTGGCACCACCGAGAGTACACCGAAATGTACCGCATGTACCTATTGCCAGTTCTCGCTTCCACAATATGTAGTAACCGCCTGCTCTATCCCGATACTTAGATCTAGATCTACATATTTATTCATATCATATCTGTATCCATATATCTATATGAATGCATGCATACATGCCGTCGTTGTGCAAGCCTGCCTGCCCGCCTGCCTGGCTGTCTGTCTGTCTGTCTGTACTGTATGTTTGCATGTGTGCATGGGCATGTGTACATACACACGCATGTATACATGCAAATTGATCGGCCTGTGATTGTATGTAGTCGCCAATGGCAAGGTGGCTTGTGAATTGTTGTGGATGTAGGCTGCTGTTTATAAGCTGGTGATGCTGATTGTGAATGAGTTGCCGAACCAATGTGTTCGTGGTGGTTGAGCGAAGCTTTCCTAAACTTCGTCTGGCTTGTCGAATGCGAGTAACAAAAATACATGAAAATAGTTGTGTGTGTATACATGCATACATGCATGGACGGAATAGATAGATGGACGGAGGGATGGAGGGATGTACATGTGTACGAATGTGCACACCCACACACACATATATATATATATATTTATTTATTTGTTTATTTATTTATTTATTTATAATATACACACATGCGCACAGACCGCACTTTTTAATATAATGTAGTATGAACATAGTGTAATATAGTACAATATGACATGATATGATATGGTATACTATGTCATATTGTCTGTTATAACCTAGTACACTATAGTGTAACATGACATGGTGTAACATCGTACAATATGACATGATATGATATGGTACACTATGTCATATCATACACTTTGCATGCATATATCTGTATGCATATATATATATATATACATATACATGCATACATACATATATATATGTAAGAGAAACCTTTCTGTATAATGTGTTGCTCTGGGTCTGCTGGGGGAAGGTTTAGATGGTTTAGCTGGTTTGGGGGGCCGGGCGGGGAGCCCAAACCCGCTAAACCA
>BGNK01004584.1:29712-51807 GCA_003297005.1 Symbiodinium sp. clade A Y106 | reverse complement strand
CTGCATCCCCAAATAGGCTGCTAGGTTGGCCGAGATCCTAGCTGGTTCCGTCCCAGAAGCCAGGACACTGTATAGTTGCGTAAACCCTTCATAAAGGCATGCATATATATATATATATATATATACCTAGAGGCTCATACCCAACCCGTTAGTTTTATAAGGGTCTGTTGCATCCAAAAGTAGATAACTAAAAAATGGGGTAGGGTATGAGCCTGCAAACCCAGCTANCATTGGCTGCTGCTGAGCCTCATGCGAGCCCAAGCTTGTTGGGGCCTCCTCTCAAGTTCAGATGGGTTTTGGATCTGTGTATGGGATTTGGGTGTCCTCGGTTTGGGTGTGTAGTTTACCTAGAGGCTCATACCCTATCCCTTTTTTTGGTTACCTAGTTTTATGGTTAGGATCTGTTATCTTAAAAAGTAGGCGCCCTAAAAAAGGGGTAGGGTATGAGCCTCTAGGTACAGTTAGCGAAAGAAAGCGGGGTTTCATCAACAAGTTGCAAGGAAGCAGGCCTCAAGTACCAAAGAGAAATTGAGGAAAGTTTTGGGTTTTGGCTTCAGGGGTTCTTTGGTTTATAGNTACAGTTAGCGAAAGAAAGCGGGGTTTCATCAACAAGTTGCAAGGAAGCAGGCCTCAAGTACCAAAGAGAAATTGAGGAAAGTTTTGGGTTTTGGCTTCAGGGGTTCTTTGGTTTATAGAATTTTATGTGTTTGTGGTTTCACGGTTTATATACAAGGATCCAAGAAATGTTCTTCTGGGCCTCTAGGAATGGTGAAGCCCCCCCCCCAAAGCCGACTTGGTCCTTTAGGTCCTGTAGGTCCAGGTATATAGATGCTAATATGCCCAAGACCTCATGTAGGTGTCTGAACAATTAGTAACCATGTCCCCTTATCGGCCNCCCCCCCCCAAAGCCGACTTGGTCCTTTAGGTCCTGTAGGTCCAGGTATATAGATGCTAATATGCCCAAGACCTCATGTAGGTGTCTGAACAATTAGTAACCATGTCCCCTTATCGGCCCCATCTTCATAGAAGATACCCCAGAACCCTCTTCAAATTATGTATAATGAAAACCCCCTATAACCTGTATACCATATCAACCCGTTTACAATCCGTAAACACCGTATCACAGCTTTGCCGGAGCGACCTTGGAGATCTCCCAAGATGACAGCCAGGGTAACCCAGGAAGTTGTAGTCAACCTCAGTTTGGGGCTTAGGTCGTCGCGTGCGTGGGCTTTGGGGTTTAGGGTTTTGCGGGGTAACTAGTTTTATGGTTATAATAGGATCTGCTTATCGTGACCCGACGAAGGGGTGGGGTATGATCCATATGTCCGCCTATATATATATATGTATGTAGGGTTTCAGGGTTACAAGGGTAGCCCACCTGGCAACCAAAAGAGTTTCAGTCAACCTCGGAATGGAAAGTCCGTATATTCTAGGGTTGGGGAAGGTATGGTGAGGACAGCCGAGGGAGTTCTAGCCAGCCTCGGCTTGGAACGGTTCCGTGTTATAGGGTCTATCTGTGTGGTTAGGCTTAGCCCGACCTCGGCTTAAAAGGGATGTAGGGCATATAGGGTTGTGGAGTTTAGGGTTAGGGTAGCCAAAGGTGCAGCCAGCGGCCTGGAACGGAAAGACGGAAGGAGTCGTCGGCAGCCTGGGCTTGGAAGCGGGTGGGTTCGGAGTTTATTTAGGCCGTATATGTGGTTGCGAGGTTATTTAGGGTTTAGAAAATATAGGGTCACGGAAGGAGTTGCGTAGGGCTTAGCTTGCAGGTAAGGTCTTTCGAGTTTACCCTTGAAAGTGAGGGCTTGGGTTGAGGTTGTATTAAAGTTGTGGGGTCCAGGGTTCAAGGTTACCGGCAGATTTTCAGCCAACGGCTTCTGGCGTTTAGGGTTTCTGGCTGATAGGGCTACATAGGCTTAAGTTCTATTTAGGCTTACCTTCAAAGGAGCTGCAACCAACCTCGGGTCGGAAGGGAGGTGCTTTTGGGGTCGTACAAGGCCCTGGCTCTGCAGTCATGTTGTCCAAGGTTACTATGCTGCTTACAAGGCCGTATATATAAAGCATGTCTTGTAATCATCCTGGCTTTGGGGTGCAGGGGTTTAGGTTTTGGCCGATTGGCACAGACCCCCAAAGCCCTCAGAATGGGGTGCAGGGGTTTAGGTTTAGGTTTTGGCCGATTGGCACAGACACCCAAAGCCCTCAGAATCCGAAGCTCGAGAAACACAAACCAGAACCCGGTATATAAGCTCTAAACCCCTGCATGAGCTCCAGTTGGCCTCAGATAGAGAGAGCGAGAGAGCGAGAGAGGAGAGAGAGAGAGAGGGGGAGAGAGAGACCGGCCGGGTTGCCTGGAAGCATAGCTTCGATATCCACTCGGAGAACAAGTGCAAATCTACGGGACGGGGTTTCGGGCATATATAGGGTTTCTATATATAGGGTCGATTTCGAGCTTGTGTAGGGTTTAACTTCATCATTTGCTTGTGCATCGAGCCACGTAGCATCCCGTTGTGGATAAGCCAGTGTCTCCCTCTCTCTCTCTCTGCGTGTTTGTGTGTGTGTCGGCATGCGATCTATATTGCTTGGTCTTTTTGGTTGTTGTAGAACCAAGGCAACCAAGGTAACACGGTGCCGGGTCTATGGGCACCTAGACATGTATAGCTGAGATACCTGGGCTTGGGAAACAAGCAGCCAGAACTAGTACAAGACACCACTGCATGTGTGAACCCCAATCTGGCCTGCGATCCGAGTGCAGCAGCGAATTCAGCTACAATCTGCATTTATGTGCTGTCTAGAACTGTTCAGCAGGGCAGGGAAGCACCTCCAGAAATTCCCAGTGAGGACCGTGGCATCGCATGCCGGGCTGACCTTGGCCAGCGGAGCCAACTACAGGTGTCATAAAAGCTTCTAAGCTCCCGTGAACATGTGTAGCTATATCTTCAATAATCGAAGCTCTGGGTTGCGATGCTGCTTTGGGGGATCTTTCGTTATTCCGATACCTTGGGGCCTTTACCATCAGCTGTTCAGAGGCTAGCGAGACATCAGAGTTAGAACAGGGCCGCGAAGCTTTCATGGGCCTGTGGTCTCCATTTAGGGTATATTGGGGCGTTATATGGTAAAGACTTACACTTGGGCATCTGCCGGGCTATTGCCGGATGTCTGTAAACTCGCAGTGACCCTGGAAGCCTTACTTACATGTCTTCTCATCTTAGGCCCTGGGAATCACAAGGGCCACCCAACTTGCAGACTTGTACCTTATACACCATCGCCTGGTTTGGGAGCGAAGCCTCGTTAAGACCTGTTCTAGACATATTGATTTGGAAGCTCTAGGAATTGGATCGAAGCTTTTGGCCTGCGGCTTTAAGTGTGCTGTGGCGCTTTTTTCAGAGCTCGGAAGCACACCTTCGAAAGCTCGATCTTGTCACATCCCAGTTGCAAGGGTCCAATTGGAGAGGGATCTTAAAGCCACCACTGCTTCAAACAAAGCAGCTGGCAGCATGTGCACTGTTTGCAGAAAACAGGCCACAGCATATGAGCAAATCCTATAATGAACTTGGGGCCGACCACTAAAATTATAATTTTAGCGGCGTGTTAGGGATATCAATATAGCCCAAACTTAAGCACCATATTTCTCTAAGTACCCCTTAGAAGTAAGGCCGGGCCTGCTGCTGATGCATGTACTGCGTGGGAAGACCTCCATTGAAATCGGTTGAAGATCCGACCGGTCAGGATCAGAAGGGATGTTGGTGTTGTAGATGCAAGCGACTTATGTGCAGAGATAATAACACACAATACCTCAATTGAATGTGTTAGGCCTAGGCTATACACAGTGGCCAGGAACTGCAATCTCCACCGCCCGACAATCCAGAAAGATCTCCCCTGCATCTAATTGTCATGGCTCGAAGCTCAAGCTCACATCAGGCCTCGCATCTCAGTCCCACTGGTGCAGGAGCTTTTCGTACTCCCGACGGAAGCTGCGATCGACGGCATTCCACTGTGGATTGGACTGCAGGAGACGAACCTAAAGCGGCGTTGATGCCACTTGCAAGGCACAAATTGGGAGGGGTAGTGTTCTTGGCAGTGCAGTCAAAGTACGGCCGAATTGAAGATTTGGACTTGTCGCGACATGGACAGCTGACCACCGAGGAAGAGGCACTGGATCCCACCATAGCCTTGCCTTATGCCGAGATGCCCTTTGCTCCAATACGGCATAATGTACCACCTCAGCTGAGATGCGGGGTTTCTTGGTACAAAGCATGAACACTAAATAATCGGCGACAGAGCTTATAAATATTAACTGGACACAATCGATCTAGTATACCTAGAGGCTCATACCCTACCCCTTTTTTTGGTTACCTAGTTTTATGGTTAGGATCTGTTATCTTAAAAAGTAGGCGCCCTAAAAAAGGGGTAGGGTATGAGCCTCTAGGTACTATAGGTGTTCGAGGGGCTTCTCTAGCTTGTAGATCAAAGGCTTTAGCTTCAATTTCAGCTCCTCCGAGACCTTGCCCCAGGTCTTCTTGGTATCATCATACTCCTGGCCTTTGTCATCTTCCAAGTCACGAAGCTGTGCATTGAATCTGTCCACCGGGTGCTCCATCGATGCAGGAACCTCGGCCTCTGCAAGCTTTCTCTTGGTGGTCGCTTTGGCATGGGCTTTGTCCTTGGGAGCAGCTCTAGCCTTGGGCTTCTGAACCTTCTTCGTAAAAGCTCGGCGTAGCTTGGCACCCACACCCTTTCCTCCAGCCTTGCCCCGGCCCTTTCCTCTGCCCTTGGCCCCACCCTTTCCTCCAGCCTTGGCCCGACCTTTTCCCGTGCCATTTCCCCGTCCCCGGCCTTTACCCCGGCCCTTTCCCCGACCTCTGCTCGCGGAAGCAGGCTCGGATGCTGCTGCATCTTCATCGGCTGCTTGCTTCGGCCCCTTGGACCAGTGCTCCTTGGCAGCATCGGAAACCTCTTTCTGCATGTCACGTGTAAGCGGCACAGTCATCTGCACTCCAAGCTTGGTAGCAGCTTCCTGAACCATGATCTTGGTCAGCTTCACGTGGCGGCTGTATGGCGAGGCCCCTGCCCTTGTGGCTGTGCTCAGACCTCGCATAAGCACTCTGCCCTTGGAGGGCTCCGACTGGGCATGAGCAGCCTCATTTCCACGAGTTGGACAATGCATGGGTTCTTGCATGGCAGCACAAGTATAATGGACTTGGTTTCATGACACCAAGCAGCATCAAGATCCAAGCTCAGCGATGAAGATGAGCTTGAGAAAGACTGGCCAAAGGCAGGTTGGGCATCGTGTGGCCACCTGGAACATATGAGTTACAAGAAATCGCGGCGTAAGATTCTATATGCATGGGTGCTTCGGCTCATACAAACATATGCGACATGAATCCTAAAATAAGCCCTAGCGGCACTGGCTCTGGTCGGCGATCGGGCGATGCATCCGGCATCACTGTCAGCTCCTTCACAAGCACGACAGAACTCACAGTATAATCACTTGCCTGCTCATGCTTCTGACATGTATAACTGATCCTATAGGATCACACCCATCCCGTTTTTATAGGCACCTACTTTTCTATATAGGAGATCCTAACCATAAAACTAGGTAACCTAAAAAAGGGTTAGGGTATGACCCTCTAGGATTGTCAGTAAACACACCTTGCCTTGGCAGGGCATGGCGTGCAGAGGTCAACGCGGTAATCCTCCTTACAGTTGGATGGCATCACACTGACATGCATGTGTATATGTAACATGCAATGTATACCTTGCAATTCAGGGACCCATGGCTGCGTCTCGATGTTGTCGGCAGCTGGAGCCCAGCTTGGGCCCCTCCTCACCCTAGCTCGGGAAAGTCGATCCAAGAGCTTCCGGCGAAGAATGCCTAAGTTTGATGTTCAAACAACACCAGCAAACGACAACTCAGCACAGAACAGACCTTTGCACACGAAAACAAATAATGGCAGCACAGCTACTTTTCAGAATAGCAGATGTCGCTCGCTTGGGCTTCGGGGTGAACATACGAATATCATCTGAATCCGATTCGCAAGTCTCCACAACTGCAGCTTTGCGAAGCTTTGTCATGGGGGTTGCCACCCGACGGACCTCCTGTGCAGCCGAGGCTTGCTGCATCCCTGAAGCTTCAGCCGGATTGGGCTCTCGTGGAGAAAGGTCCTGCCAAGTGCTCAACCCTCATGGTCTAGCTAATAGCAACCTCTGAAGCCCTGACCCGAACCACAAGTTCGATCACGTGTGCCTGTTGAGCAAACCGTCACATTTAAGCTATATAATCATACCCTACCCCTTTTTTTGGATACCTAGTTTTATGGCTAGGATCTGTTATCTTAAAAAGTAGGTGCCCTAAATAAGGGGTATGGTATGAGCCTCTAGCTAAGCTTGGCAGCTACAAGTAGTCGACCCTGCATAAGCCTGAATATAGTTGATGACTCAATGCAATTCCAAATAAATCCAGTGTTCCTATCCTCATCTGGCACAGGAGCAGCTGCAACATCATTAACCGACACAATCGATAGAGTGCTAGCTGAAGATGTAGACCGAAAACTACTGGAAGCATCATCGGCCAATGGGACGGGTCGATCTCGATCAACATCTGCTTCTGTGTCGGCAGCAGGTTTTTTCGCCCGTTTCTTGGAAGCCTTTTTGTAGCGGATCTCGAAATCGGGCTTGGGGTGGTGCTCTGCGAGATCAGGGTAGTCCACTACAGCATGGCTTCTTCTGAAGACCTGAGCCACGATATACATCAGCTAACTTTCCCCAAGTTTTGGGGGTGCCTCCCTCTGTGATTGCGCGAAGATAGTTTGAATTCAACTACTCCATATATAGAATCAAGTGGTGCCCAGCGGCCTCAGTCACAGTCATAACCTCCTGCATTCGTTGAGTGGGGGATCGCTCGGCTAGCCTCTTACAGTAGTGAAGCATCTTCTTCACCACGTGTGCAGCTTTGCCAAGTGGTTTCGGCAAAGGACGTGGAACCTGAATGTTAACATTTGCAATGCAATGTATTGGCTAAGTCGCAAAAACATCATGCCGTAGTCACAACATCTATAGTCTTCAAAGTTCTGACAGGCAACACCTGCAGCTGTGAACAGCTGTGCCATTACGGGTGTCAGCACCGGCACTGTAGCCACGACTTCGCATTGCCCATATGCATACACCAGAGGCTGCAGGAGATCCTCCGTTTGCCAATGTCAACATGATATTGTGACAAAGACTGTATACAAACTAAGTAGATATGCATGGTATCTAATGCCATGCAGGGCGGCTCGGTTCATGGCCACCATGTTCTCGGTGATATGGTCCACTTCTTCGATGTTAGGAGGCATCAACAAGATCTTCTTGCAGGAGCGGATGCGAGGAATCATCGAAGCACAACCAACAATCTCCTGAAACACACATCTCCAAACGAGCTGACAGTTCTGATCGGAACTACGAGAGGAACACAGCATTTTGCGAATGGAACATCCTTGAGAGCAGCTGTCATGACCATGACAAGCGGGGCAACCCAGGCATCGGGCCATAATGGCGTGAATTTCTCCATGATCGCCACAGGACCCAAACACAATACAAACTTGAGCCTACATCGTGGCGACACCGAAGTGTTTGCAACAGCTCAGTCACTATCGATCACTTGAGATAGGCCAGCCAAGGCCCCGACCGCTTGCTCCCCAGAGCAGCCAAGATCTTTGAGCCACACTGCTCCGACAACGGCCCAAGTTGAGAACCCGCAAGTTCTTGGTCATCGATCTGGGAACTCGCAAGTTCTTGGTCAGACCAATTATTTCTAGATGACCAATAAAAGGGGTAGGGTATGACCCTACAGGTATTCCTTAATTAAGGGGTATTGGGCTCTCTGGGAATGTATCACCATTCACCACCACTAGCGACATCTTGGTAATGAGCATCACGACACCAACCTGTAGATTTCGAAACCTGTAAGAGAAGCCAGGAAGAAACCGTATGAAAGAGGACAAGAGAAGTATCAGCCCGGACGGAATCTGGAAGACGTCAAAATCCGATAACTTAGGAAAATCTTGGGCTTACAGTAACAAGTACCCTTAATCTTTGTTGCAGCAGCCACTTTCTAGGACTGTGGCTCACGCTATCAACATGCACTGTTTTCTTGGTGCCCGGAGTGCACGGTTTGGCATCGTGCCCGCACGCAAATATGTGTTCCTACTCACGAAGTTGAAAGCTGTAAACTGCAACCGTGCAGGAAGATAAAATTAGTACATCGGAATTGCACCCAACGTTCGTACACGAGCTTGTGGCTCGCATCCAAAGTTGAGAGTTCAATTGGTACATGAACTTGTAGTTTGCACCCACTGTTGTCAGTTGAAGCCGCACATGAATATGCAGTTCGTCCTCCAGGGATGTCTTAATGGGAGTGGGTGATTGAGGGAATACTGAACACAATATGCAACCGATGATGTCCTTCTTTGTGTGGCATTTGAAACACTCGCTCTTCGACGCGAAGACCATGGCGCCACAATTTGGACCTTTGCACAAAGCACTACTCGGCGGATGGCCCGTGACCCCAAAATCCCAAAATGTCACAACATACTTAGGGTTCAGGGGGTGTTCTGTATGCTACGGCTTGTAAAGCGTAATGCACCTTTGACTCCAAGAAAGCGTACAAGCAAAGGGCTGCCAGCACCGTCTGATGCTGCGGTTTAGGAGTTTAGGAGATGCTTTCGAGAGTAGAAATATCCGGTAGAATAGCGATGCTCTTCAGGAACTTCGAAATGCAGGTTACTGCATTTTGTACGCGAACCGGGAGTGCAAGCCAGAAAAGCTTACGGTTATGTCTTGAATTTCTCCCATTAACTGTTTTGGGACCAAGAGCTTGGGATACGACAATTGCCGACTACAGTATGTAAATAGTCCATGATTGGGAGAGTATTAAACATGGTGGGTTTGATTCCTTATTGGGTTTAAGTACCCATAAACATGTAAAATGTTGCCCAACTACGACAAAGGTAAGATACGCAGAACGCGGGCAAGGAGCAGCTCCAATCACCCGGACGTTCAGTGCCGCCCGCGCCGCCAGCCGGCTTGCCAGCCCCTTGCAACTTGAAAGCGTAAAAAATGGCCCTTTAGGTTCCTTTAGGGTTTATAGGGTTAGGGTTTAGGGTTTAAATTTGGGGTTCAGGGTTTGGGTTTAGAGTTTAGGTTTAGGGCTTAGGGTCCAATACTCCTTACATGAGTTAAGTTGATGGGGACTGCCGATGTTCTCGCACTTCAAGCCTTTCAAATCTTGGTGTTGGTGAAATTCGACACCTGCCCCTGTTTTAGCAATCTGTAAGTATCCTCACCGCCATGATCCACTCCTTTCCCAGCAACCTGACATAGTAGATCATGGGGGGCATGAGTATACATATATATATATATATACAGATCTATCTCTCTCTCAACTGTGTCCATAATGCGAAGCAGGTTTGGAGCTTTGGCGAAAACTTCGGGTTAAGGGCTTCATCCAAACTTCCACTAACCACGAGGCAACTTCAAATGGTCAGTAACCTCGGTCCTGTTGGTGTTAAGCATTGGGTACATACCAGGACTATAATGCCCCTGAAGTCTAGAAGGTAACCCCTTGAATCGTTAACTAGACGTGTCATATCATCTTTGCAGACAAAAGACCTCAAAAACAGTCCCCCTAGACCGTTAGGCTCCGAAATTGCGACCCTAGCCCCAAACCTCCTTTCCATAGCAGAACCCTGCAACACACAAACCCCGAGAGACTGGATGTTCCATAAATCCCGAACCTAAATCCCTAAACCCTACCTACAGTCCCCATTGTAGTTCCTTTTTTGCGGTCAAGCAAGTTTATTTTTAGGATCCGAAAAAGTATAACCCAAAAAAGGAACTGCCATGGAGACTATAGGTAAATCCCGAACCCCTGGTTCGGATATCTTTGCCTCCGCCGCCAGGCGTGGGAGGTCCTCGCGGGCCGTACAGTATGGGCTTAGGATTTAGGGCTTAGGGTTTGCCAATACAGGGGCCCTAATCATTAGAATAGGGTTTGGGGTATATTATATTATAAAATGAGGCCTGTATATTACTTCTCTGTCCGGTCGTAGAGTCTATAGGGTTTGGGACCGTACGAACCATGACTAGGTTATTGTACTTTCTGGTGACGGCGCAAGAGAACTTCAGGCCAGGCCACGCGAGCTGCCCCCACCGCCACCTCCACCTTTCAAAGAGGGTCTAGGAGTTGAGGGTTAATTTTATAAGGGCGCGGGTTCAGGGTTTTGAGGTGGAAATGGATTTAGAGTCGAAAGGGTGGTTTGGGGGAGCGCATGCCGAAACCCTGAAGAAACCCGTGAACGAAGCCCACAACAAACGATTAAGAAAGGACAGGCGCTGGGCAGGCACCGGCTGGGTTATCACAGAATAACTGAAAGTTGTAAAGAAGTTGAAAACAAATTGGTTTCAAGATTTCCGAAAAATGATGACACAAGGATCAATTTTTCAAATGTTTGTTTTAAAGTTGAGCAAAAAAGTTGAGCTGAGGGAACCTGGGTGCAGGAGCAGCCGAGCAACCAGTTGACAAAAAGTTCATGGAGGCGGGAAGGGGAGCGGGGGAGGGAGGGGGAGGAGGCGGGACGGGGAGGGGGGAGGGAGGGGGAGGAGGCGGGAAGGGGGTGGAAGGGGAAATCCAGCTCTTCCATGGGAAAATATTGAAAATGTTGAAAAATAGTTGAAAAAGTTGGAAGCACAAGCCGACAAAAAGTAGCCTTCTCGGTCCCCCCGCCCCCCTCCCACCCGACCCCTCCATCGACTTTTTTCAACTATGTCGGCAGCTTTTTTCAACTACTTCGACAACTATCCCCACAACTTTTCCAAAAGGACACGCGCCTCCGAAGTTTCTCCGTGGCGCTGGCGACCTCGGCTTCCTGCGGGGAGGCGTTCGGCTCCGCCGCCGGGACCTTTGCGGGGCTCCTTTTAGGGATCCTTGGAGGATCTTGAGACTTAGAAAGGAGGGTTGTAAGTACCTTAATTGGGGTTGTTTTAGGGTAGGGTTTAGGGTTTAGGGGTTTAGGGTCTAGGGTCTTTACGGAATCCTAGATTAGGATTCCTTAAAGGGCTCCCATATTTAGGGTGTTTCAATCTGAGAAGTGTACCCTTGCCTTTGGGGGTTACTTGAAGGGTTCCCTTTCGCTACGGCTTGTGTAAAAGCCTTTTAAGGAATCTTCAGCATGTGCTGCTGTGCTCTTCGAAAAACTTGATCTTCTTGTTTTGAAAAGACTCGGCTCAGTCACTGGATCCTCTCACTCTCCCTCTGGCACGACCTCTGTCTCTCTCTCTCGCTGTTGGCAGCCTTCTGAATCTGAATGCCGCATGACTGCCCACAGACTGACGCTGCAGAAAGCCGAAGGCTGCTAAGATGTGTACCCCACCATCGGTGTGATGTACCAACTTTATAGACCCGCATGCAGGGATGACTGAAGCCGTGTCACCGACTCCGGTCATTGCGCCGCCGGCGGGAAGGGCTTCGGCGCCGGGAGTCTCGTCGTCGACGGGAAGGGCTCCGGCGCCTTGAATCTCCTTGTGGAGGATCACGGGGCTTGGTAGCACAGTATGTGCTATAAAAATTAAAGTTACATGCCACTGGGTTCAATATGTGGTATCTCTACTATTGTTTGGTGGCTAAGCGATTCCATGATCTTCTTCATCCTCTTCGCCGGCGGGAGGGGCTGCGACGGCTGCGTTGCCGGCTCCCGCGGCTGCTGCTTCGGCTGCTCCTCCATGGAAGCTTTTAAGCAAGAGGTCCGTCAGGCGAGATGGGAGAAGATAATAAACGGTCGAGCTTTCTGACTAGATGAGCTATTACATCAGGGCGTCATCGATGCCTTGTGCGAATCAGTTGATGCTTTCCGTCTATGCCGGGAACGGACCGTGTCAGGAACCTCGAGGAACAGAGCTCGAACTGACGTCCAAGCTCCTGACAAGCCCTCTGAACACTGAGTACTCAGGAACAATGACAGTTTAAACAGTTGGTAAGAGTATGTGAGTTGCAGAACATACACGACCCCAATCTTTAATCCCATACAAGAAGCTGTTGATGGTATTGTAACAGAGTGAAAAGAGCCCCGAATTTTGTGAAAAGCAGGAGTGGCTTTACCACGAAGAGCCGCACGAAAAACGAGCCGCCAACAGCAAAGCGCATGAGCATAGCAGGTTTCGAAAAATCACTTCGACCGGTTCATGTTGTAGCGAGGGCACTCAACAACGGGGAAGCAGCAAGCACCGACGGAGCACAAGCAGCGGCAACAAAACAAGAGCTGTCATAATTACCGTTTTTGAACCCGTACTGAGGCCGATGCGTCTATCATAACTGATCATACGAATGACAACCGTCGGATATCCGTTGTGACAGCAAAGGGGGCAACACAACCGGCAACCAATAGCCACCAGATGCGCAAAGCCGAACCCCAGAAGCCTTTGCAACCGTCAACTGGCAAGCCACAACCTACAATTCTACACTCTGAAGCTTCAAAAATCTATACATTTCTACACTCGCAACAGTCTATACATTCAATCTAAATTTGCAACCCAACACCCGACACCCAAACCCTAAAACCCTAAACCCCCAAAAAAAGCTCCACCACAGCTCCTGCGCCGCTTTGGGCTCCGGCGCTTCTGCCGCCTGGAGGGACTGCGCTGTCTTGGCTTCCGCCTGGCTCTGGGTTTCGGATGCTTGTTTAATGCAGGGGCCTTAATACTTAGAACAGGGTTTGGGTCTCCTTGATGGTATAATCATAATAAGGAACCCTAGGGAATAATATAGGTTATTGCAAAGCTTCAGGAGTTCAGGCTTTGCGGGGGGGATGTCACATTCAGGGTTGAGGGCTTGGGGTTTCGAAGCTCCACTTGCCTACCTTGGTTGGGCTATACATATGCTACAAGGAAAAACCAGTAGAAACAATCGCACATTGCAACCGAGATGAAAAGTTACAGGTGATTAGGCTTTGAGCTAAGTTCAAATCTTGGTGTCTGGCTTGTAGAGGGTTGAAGGTTTGTGAAAGTTCTGGCCCGGGAGTAGGACCTACTTACAGGATCAGAGGGCTTAGTAAGTAGGGTTATAAGTAACGTAACTAAAGTTTTATCTACTTATAACCCTAATTCAGGTACTTATAACCGTACTTACATGATCCTCCAAGTAGCATGGAGATTCATGGTTGAGGTCCAGGTTGACTTCGGGGTTTTACAAGTTACAAGCTTTACTCTCGCATGCCTGCATGAGGGATCAGTTGAGCCTATCATAGAGACCTTCTGTGTAGAACCCTTCGGGAACCTCTTTAAGGCCTGAGCCCTAAACCCAACACCTCCTGCGCGTATTCCTTCCTGGGGGTGGAATCTGCAGGTGGTTTGAACCCCTGATTAGGTCTACTATCGAGGCCTTCATAACTAGAATTTGACTAGAATAATGCTTTGGGGTGCATTATACTACTATATAATATGTCACGAAAGGAACCTTAAAGAATTACTGGTACTTATTTATGCGTCTGCATCAAAAGTCTCAGTTAGGCTTTGGAGAGCTTCAGGATTTGGGGTATAGGAGAGTTTGGTTCGGGGTTTTGTAAACAACTGAGGGTTTCCCCCTAAACCCTAAACCCCTGAAAGGAACCCGTAGGGTAACCGGTAACCGGCAGTGAATGATGTCGGGCCTAGCCCCCATGCGGCATATGCTTCTGGCAGTTTTTGCACAAGAGCGGGTTTGTGGTTCCGTTTGTGCTTCCCCGGGCAGACAGCAACTTAGGAGTTTCCGAAACATATAGTACCCTAAATAGCAGGATCCTTATTATAAGAACCCAAGTAAAGTACCCCCAATTTTCGGAAACTTTTTTACTTGACTTTTGAGGAGAGAAGGAACACCGTGGGACTCCCACTCCCGAAGCGCTGGATCCCCAAATGCGAAAGTCAACAGCAAGAAGCTCTCAAATTGCCCTTTCCTGACAACCCCGAAACATGGGACCCCACATTGCAAGAAGATACCACATATTTCACTGGTGGATTTAGGGTGCTGATCTGCCCCAAGCCATATGCCCCCAAACCTTTCCGAACTGCCCAAGAGTCCCTAAGGCCCGTTAATACTCAAGGAATACGGTTGACGTTGTGGCTGAGCAACCTGTTGGTAATACTTGTAGTCATCCTGAACATAAACCTTGCCGCAGCCCTTCTCGTAGCCTACTTTAATCTGTACCGGGGCTCCGTAACCGTTCTGGCAACGCGTATAGTAACCCTTATCATCATGCTTATAGTTATCCTTATCATACCCTAAACCTTTTTTGGTATAACCCCAAAAAAATCCCAAGCCCCATATGCCGTAGTTTCGGTTAGTACCTCGACATCTGCCTCGAGGCACTGCGGGAACGAGAGCGGCTGCCGGCCGGTGCTCTGGGCGCCTCCTGCGGTGGTGCCATGGGCATTGCCTCGAAGATGTGAAACAGGGTTCTCAGAAACTCCAAACACGCCCCGGCATGAATCTCTGGGCTTCGAGATTCTTATGATAGCCCAAAGAGTTCAGTAGTACCCGCTGATTTAGCAGCATACCTTAAATCATAGTCAGGTCCCACTTACCTGGAGGGATATTCCTTATGTAGTGGAATATAGGAGTTCGGGATTTAAGAATTCAGGGCTTGCACTTCTGGGTTGATGCGGGGTTGAGCGTTTAGTGCAAGGGGTTTCTGACATCACAGAGTCGGGTTCGTTCATATAGGTCGGATATCAAGCTAAAATCAGAAGGTAGAGACAGAAAGAGAGCCAGAGTGAGACAGCGCGAGAGAGAGAGAGAGAGATAGATGCAGAGCTGGTGTCATGATCAACTTAACTGCATGTACGAACAAACAGTTCCGCGTGAACCAGTATGTATGTATGTATGTATCCTTGTACATATCATTACATACGCACACACACACACACACACATCTTTCAAACACCCAACCCGCAAGTCCACGAACGTGGCCGAGGGAAGTACGGCAGACTTCCGGACTGCGATAGCTTGATGCCAGGTTGTATAAAGGTAACGACGCCAAACCCTGGGCCCTAAACCCAGGAAGCTGTAGATTCAGCTCGGAGCCCTGCAACATGAAACCTAAATCCCAAGCCGGAACCCTAAGTCGGCCTAAGTCCTGACCCCAGAGACCCCACAACCCCAAGCTGCACTACTACATAAATTGATATCACAATAACACATAATATAGTATAGCAACAGTATACTAAAACAGTAGGTTCTTTCATGTTATCATACCTAATTTGTGCGTCCGGCCTGGGGTTGTGCTGGCGTCAGCTGCACCGCCTGACTTCTGACGGGTTCGTTCATATGGGTCTGTATTTCATGTACGGCGTCGGATAAAGCCAAAATCCGCTTAGGTGCCTAAGCTAGGGCCCACATCCCAAATAAGGGCCCATGATCAAAATATAGATACAGTGAAAGAGAAATGGAGAGAGAGAGAGAGAGGGAGAGGGAGAGGGAGAGAGAGAGATGGAGAGCTCGTGTCATGATAAACGCACATGTATGCGGGGGTAGTTGTGTGTAAACAACTATGTCTGTATGCCTGTATGTCTGTACAAATACACAGATGAAAAATACCGACTCGATATATATATATATATATATATATACATATACATATACACATACATATATATATATACACATGCATATGCATGTATGTATATATATATATATACATACATATATATTTCAAAGCATGTATAAAAACATGTGCATATATATATATATCTACACATATATGTATATGTGCGTACATATATACATACGCATGCACACACACACAGATTTTTTCAAGCCTGACAGCTGGAGGTTTTTGAGAGAGGCTGTAGACTGAAGCCAGGGTCCAGGGCCTAAATGCAGGCTGCACAACCCGCAAGTGCACGAACATGACCAAGGGAAGTACGGCAGACTTCCGGACTGCTCCGACAGTTTGATGCCAGGCTGCGAAGGCAACGACTGGCAGCTTCATAAAGCTAGATTACACCCTAAACCTTAAACCCACACAGCTACAGATTCAGCTCGGAGCCCTACAACATGAAACCTAAATCCCAAGCCTGAACCCTAAGTCGGCCTAAGTCCTGACCCCAGAAACCCCACAACCCCAAGCTGCACTACTACAACATTTACTATTACAATGAAACTTATAGTATATCAATACAGTATTCTTATCATACCTAATTGGTGCGCCCAGCCTGGGGTTGTGCTGGCGTCAGCTGCACCTGACTTCTGGGTTTCTGCAAGGTTGTTTAGAGGGGTTCGCTGCCGGAGATTCAAGCTTCCGACATCATAGTCGGGTTCGCTCATATGGGCCTGCATTTCATGTACCGCCTCGGATTCAGCCAAAATCCGTTTACAGGATCCACATCCCAAATAAGAGCCAATGATCAAATTGCAGAGAGAGGGAACGAGATGGAGAGACAGAGAGAGAGAGAGAGAGAGATGGGGAGCTCGTGTGATGATAAACGTACATGTATAAAGAAGTTGTTGTCTGTAAACATGTACGTATGTACCTATGTTTGTATGTATATGTTTGTATGTTTGTATGTATGTATGTATGTGTGTATGTATGTATGTATGTACAGATATGAAAAGATTATGTATCTATATATATATATATATATATATGCTACCCCCCNCCCCCCCCCCCCCTCCAAAGCCCACGGAATCCTTGATTTTAGGATAATGGTCCAAAACATTGGCATTTATTCCCTTATCTCTTCCTCTCAAAGTCTCGTTCCCACGTCACAGCTTGATGAAGGTACGAATTGCTGCTTTTAGTTCTCTTCCTTGTAGATACAGGTTTGAGTCTACTCTGTTTCAATCTTGTTATGATTCATGCACTCCTAGTATATCTAGTCTGTTCTATCTGTGCAACATCAGCCATCTACGTTCGTAGACGCCGCTATAAGTTATAAGAAATATTCGTGTTCCTCTAAGAGCTGCTCACCTTCGCGCGTGACCTACATGCAAGGCCAATCAATATTAATGACGAATATGCTAATTCAAGCACTAAGACTTTTATTCCCACAATTAACATTATTCGTATGTATTTATATTCATGTTAATCAGAACCCTAATATTAATACTAATCCTAATACCAATAGTAACATTGATATTAACTTGAATACTAATACTCTTACGGGTACTAATACACATAATCATACTAATGGAAAAACGTGTTATATAGTAATATTAATACGAATACTCACATTAATAGCGGTACTCATACTACTATGAATACTAATGTTCCCACGAATTCGAACAATCATGTTCATGTTAAGAGTAGTACTAATACGAACACTAATATACGCACTACTGCCAATGCGAATGCTAATACTGATGCTAATACTAATAATAATGTAAGTACTAATTTTCATACGGATACTGATCATAGTAATACTAATGGAAGAACGGATTATATAGTACTATTAATACGAATACTAACATTAATACTTGTACTAATATTACTATGAATACTAATGTTCCCACGAATTCGAACAATCATGTTCATGTTAGGAGTAGTACTAATACGAGTACTAATATACATACTACTGCTATTACGAATGCTAATACTAATAATACTGTAAGAACTAATACTCCTACGGATATTGATTGGCATATGCTTATTAGCTCTTCTCAAATACTAATACTAATATGAATACTACTGTTCTGACGAGCGCGAATAATCATGTTCATGTTAAGAGTAATATTAATACGAATACAAATATACATACTAACGCCAGTATTACTGCTAATACTAGTATTACTATAAGTTATATGAATACTCCTACGGATACTGATACGCTTACTCTTATTAGCTTGTCCCAACACTAATATTCATAACTTTTTACATCTAACACTAAGGCTAATACGAAAGACATTGGTACGAGTGTTCAATTTTGTTAACATATTAGTTGGTATGTATATTAGAAGTACCAATATTAATTAGTACTAAGTTAGTATTCCTACGAACAAAGAACCATGTTGTGTCATGCTAATATTATGCTTAATACATGTATTTCAAACTAGTAGTAATCGTGATGCAAATATTGAGATTAGGGTAATGAGTTTGAATCATAAGATTGCGATGATTGGCCAGTGTTCAGCTTCCTGACTGATGTTGAAAAATAGCTCACTAAATACCTTCAGCTACAAATGAATGCTAAAGCAATTAGTATGTNAGTTTGAATCATAAGATTGCGATGATTGGCCAGTGTTCAGCTTCCTGACTGATGTTGAAAAATAGCTCACTAAATACCTTCAGCTACAAATGAATGCTAAAGCAATTAGTATGTAATGCCCATTTAGATCTAATCATAAGATGGCAATAATTGTTCACTTACTACCTACTTACAATTAGCTAGTCTCTGCGAACTGAGGCCGGGCTCCTAGAGCTTTCGGTTGCAGCATCATTGTGACTACTGCGTTGCGTGAACGTGTAGAGTATGCAAAATCTGTTTGCGGAAAAGTTGACAAATTATACAGACAAGCAGTATTTTTGGAGTCTGTGCTTATGTGTGCCATCCAAAAAAGGTACCCTTACCTCGTAACGATTTCCGAAATTTTCAAAATGGCCGCCCTTCTACGCACAGAATTCCAAAATTACCAAAATTTCCAAAATTTAAATGTCCAGACCTAGGGTGTAGGATTTCAGAAAACATAGGGGGAAACTTTTTGGAAATATTGGAATTTTTGGAAATTTTGGTAATTTCGGAAATTTTGGAAATTTCGGAAATTTTGGAAGTTTTGGAAGGTATGAGGATGCCCTTTTTGGAAATTTTGGATTTCTGTGCTATAAGGGCGGCCTTTTTGGAAATTTTGTAAACTTGCAAAGAGTTCTCTGCACGTCAGCCACAGAACACTGCCTCGTGTCCAATAGTCGTACTTAGCTGGTTCAAGCTTAGCACGGAAAAGCTGTGGGAAAATTCAGGAACTGTAGGAAGTTTAGAAGTATAAATCTAGGCTTCTCTCGATTACAACGTCTCTTATGGACGCGAACCCTGGACACCGGGGTAGAATTTACCTTGGATATAATACCTCCTGAGCAGCTCAGGTGTGGGCTTTGGGGGGTACCATATATATATATACACGCACGTGCACATGCACACACACACACACACATACACACCTCGCGCGCACGGGCAACCTGCAAGTGCAGGAACGTGGCCAAGGGATGTACGGCAGACTTCCGGACTGCTCCGACAGTTTTGATGCCAGGTTGCGAAGGTAACGGCTTGTAGATTGTAGCTTCAGAAAGCTAGATTAGACCCTCAACCCTAAACTAAACCCCAACTGAATCTTGAAATCGAAGTCCCAAGCCCTGAACCTTAAGTCGGCCTATGTCCTGACCCCAGAAACCCCGAGCTGCATTAGTATAAAAAATCAGTGTTACAGGTGTATATATATATTATGTTGTAAAGTATATTAGTTTCGAATTTACGTGCAACTTACATTATGGCATAACTAGGTTGTGCACCAGCCTGGGGTTGTGCCGGCATCAGCTGCACCGCCTGAGGGTTTATCGTTCAAGGTGCACACAGCCTGCAATCATAACACCCCGAGAGCTCAATACGGGCTTGGAAGACAGAGATGCTGGACTAATATGGGGGCCTTTATAATTAGAATAGGCTTTGGGGTTATATTATACCATAATTCCCCCAAAATAGTATAGGTAATCCCTCAACCCCTTAATGTAGGCGCCTTGATATTTAGAATAGGGTTTTGGGGCCCTTACTATACTATAAGTATAATAAGGAACCCCCAAAGTAGAATGCTTAATCATCTAAGCCTCTATACTAAATGCAGACCATGAAGCCAGGGACCCCGCGGTCGGGGCGCTTTCACACTCTATGGTTCCAAGTTGGATTTCTGGGCTGAAGTCGAGGAACGCTGACACACACTGATGCTCCGACCTCTCAAATTTTGGGATTCATGGTTCTCCACTGCACAAGCCTAAGATTCAGTACGGTTTAGGGTTTAGGGTTTAGGGCCTACTCCTTCCCAAACACAAACCCCCCAACACCCGAAATGTCTCTACCCGGCCTGGGGTTGAGCTGGCATCGCCTGTGCCACCTGGCGATGCCCCGTTTAAGGTACGGACCTACATTTTTAGGGTTTAGGGTTTAACGTGGAATCCACAAGTCCAGAAGTACAATCACAACTGCGAGTGGGGTTTGGAAGCCTCTGGTGCTGGCCTTCTGAATAAAGTATACGCTGAAGCCAAACTGCCAAAGAACCACTTGAAACAGGGCCTAACTATGCCCTCACACTCTACCAGAGAAGTCGTGGTTCGAGGTTCTCATCGGGGAGCTTAGGGCTTAAGATTGATTTCGGGAAGCCCGGCGTAACCGCAGCGCCGAATGTCGCAGAGCAACTTGGGGGTTAAGGATCTCTTCCGCTCTGCCCTTCAAGAGTCATTACACGCCGTCTCCGACTCTTTCCGAACCCAGAACTCCAAAGCCTAAACCCTAAACCCCGAAGCCCTACACCGTAAACCCAGAAACCCAAAGCCTAATACATGGACCCGGCCTGGGGCTGTACTGGCATCGCATGCGCCGCCTATGCACGTCCCGTGGAAAGTATTAATTACAGCGGGCCGTAGTTTTCGTTAGAATAGGGCTGCGGTATTGATTCTAGCCGGGGCATTAACAATAGGGGCCGTAATTTCTTTTTAGAATAGGGCTGGGGCATAATATGCTAAGAACTTTACAAGAGCCACAAGGAACAGTACCATTGACAATGCAGGCTTCCATATTGTATGTCTTTCAGGCAAACCTATCGACCCAAACATAAGCAATGTCCTTTACAGTCATCCAACCTCTGCATGTATCACTCGCATTTTGTAACGGTAATAATGTCAACCTCGGCGTCTGTGTTCATTGTTTCATCTCTCTCTCTCTCTCCCTCTCCCTCCCTCCCTCCCTCCCTCCCTCCCTCTCTCTCTCTCTCTCTCTCGCTCTCTCTCTCTCTCTCTCGCTCTGTCTCGCCGCACCAAGCCGCACAACACTCCATTGAACCCCCAACCCTAAATTGGAGTTTCCGAAAATAGGGGACCCTAATCTAAAAGCCTAAATAGTAGGATCCTTATTAAAGACCCCCAAAAAAAGAACCCCACATAGATTATACCTTAACCCCACATAACCCAGCTTTTTAAGGACTTATACAAGGAACATATACAAAGCGGCCCTTATCGTACCCTTATTATAGTAGGTCACAGGCGCAAAAAAACCTGGAGACTAAACGCATGCGAAGTGCTTTTCGTTCGGGTTTTGGGCAGAACTCGGTCGCGAGGCTGACAACCAGAGAGTTAGGAAAGCATAGAGTAGTGTCTAAACACCCACAAAAACCGTTGCTTTGTACACATACGGTATACGGTGATATTTGGGCTAAAAATCTGGAAATCAGAACAGCACGACGAACTAGGAAATGTCAGCCATAGCCTCAATGAAGTCTTGCGTAAGAGGCAGTTGGTACCTCCACACGAACTCAAAGAGGTATCTAGGTATCTAAAGAGATTTGGATTGGCCTCGCATGGGACGACGAGGGAAGGGAGTCTTGGGACGTCTGCCGTCACCAGTTTGTGCTCTGAGCCCCAGTCATATGATGTAATATGGCTTTTTCAGCGCCAGAGGTCTGGGTTGCGGTTGTCACAGTTGGAGAATGGATGCTCTGAGGAAAGGACGAGGTCTGCGTGGACGTTATCATAGGGTGCAGTTTTTTTTTGCTCCCTTTTTTTTTCTCTCTCTTCGGGGTCTGAGGGGGGAGACAGCAAACTTGGCTGCAGCCGCATGTACACAGCGCGGCTGGCACGCCCCTTCATATGAGACGTCCTGNCCTGGAAGGTGCCACGATCGAAGACGGCGGCGCGGCGCAAATTTAGTGGAAGAAGGCGTCCAGGGCACGACGCTTCGCCAGCTCGCCTAAACTACTTTATTTCAAGCCTCACAGGAAGTGAATTGTATACGATCGCACAATGCACTATAATATAATACCAGACTCTATTATATGATTTTGTATTATGTTATGTCACACGATATTGTACAATATGGTACGTAAATACAAAAATAAAATAC
>BGNK01004584.1:2836-29317 GCA_003297005.1 Symbiodinium sp. clade A Y106 | reverse complement strand
TATCATAGTTGACCCATGGATGCTCTGGGGAAAGGATGAGGTCTGGGTGGTTGATATCATGGTTGACCCATGGGTGAACTGGAGAGCGAATGTGGCTTAGGTGGACGTTATCATGGTTGACCCATGGAAGGTCTGGGGAAGGATGAGGTCTGGGCGGACGTTATCATTGCTTTGGGCCCTGAATGCTGTGGGGGACGGATGATGTCTGGGTGGACGTTATCATGGTTTTGGCCCGTGGGTGCAGAGGGCAACGGATGAGGTCTGGGTGCACGAAATCATGGCTTTGGCCCATGGATGCTCTNATGCTGTGGGGGACGGATGATGTCTGGGTGGACGTTATCATGGTTTTGGCCCGTGGGTGCAGAGGGCAACGGATGAGGTCTGGGTGCACGAAATCATGGCTTTGGCCCATGGATGCTCTAAGGGACGGATGAGGTCTGGGTGGACGTGATCATAGTTTTGGCCCATGGATGCTCTGTGGAGCGGATGAGGTCTGGGTGGATGTTATACGGTTTGCCCATGGATGCTCGTGAGCAAGCAGGAAGCTACCAGGTTTTTTACACGCCTGTTTCCTTATAGTAGCCCTTCCAAGGAACCTTAAGGTACCCCTAATTTTGGGATCGCTGCCTGGGCAGCCGGTGGTAGAACTTGCGGTGCGGACGGAGCCGTTGGCTGCTCATGCCTTCGAAGTACAAATTAGGGGGTTTAGGGGTTTAGGGTTTAGGGAAGTTTCGGGTTTAGGGGTTTGGGGTTTAAGGTTTAGGATTTAGGGCTTAGGGTTCATAATTAGGGTTCCTTCAAGAGATCTAATCAGGGTTCCTGCGTAAAGGTTATTATAAGGGGTCTAGAGTTTTGAGAATTCCTACCTAAACGCTACTATACGGGCTTGGCATAGAGGTTCCTACATTGTTAACGGTTACCATATGGGGTAGAGGGTTTGGGGGTTCTTACATATATAAACGTTACTTTCACGGGTTTAGGGTTTAGTGGTTTATTCTCGTACACCGCAAGCAAAAACTGAAATACAAAACAGTTGATGTACATATCTACAGCTCTACGATGTCAGGGCTGGACCTATACAGGGCTTAATGCAAGATTTTAACTCAAGTCTTTGTGTTGAGAGTGCGAGGTTCAGTTCGGTGTCTTTCGGAACCGAACTGAATGCACGCTCGTTTCTAAGTCCATCTCCTATACACGACATGGCATACACAGAAACGATACAACATGAGATATACTGAGTGTGCGTAGTGAGCCAGTGCCCACACATGACATCAGCCCCTGAATGATTAATCCTCCGAACCCCAAACCCCTGAGCGAATCCGAGAGGCTGCGCTGGTTGCATCCAGCTATACTGAGGGGTGCTGGCGCCAGTCTCCCGCTGATGCTGGTGCCTCAGCTCTTGCCACGCTCTAGGCACCTATACCCTGAACCCTACACTCCCATACCCTGGAGCCTCATTAAGCGTGCATACTAAGCACAAAAAGCGGACCCGCTTTTTCTAGGCATGCCGTGCGCTTACTGTTGGGTTTTAGGGTTTTGAGTTTAGAGTACATGAAGCTGGCTGCCGACTGACTAAGACTCAGACCTGCGCCTCACCGCCTAGACGCTCTACCCCACGTCCGTTCGCGCCTGTATGGTTCAGCCACGCACTCTTGTTTGTTTACGCATTATTGTCTGGGGATTCAGGACTCCAAGAGAAAATCCTGACAATTCCAAGCTTCCAAGCTCTGCAACAACAAGTGGTGCCAAGACTTTGCACAGGTCTCGCCGACATCCAAACTAGAACTGTCAGTCATCCCCAGCCCAAATCCTCAACCCAATCAATATAGGGGGCTTAATAATTAGAATAGGGTTTTGGGGCCTGTTATACTATCCCCATTTTTTATAGGTAGTTTCTTAAGGCCCCTATAGCAAACCAAGCCCTGGAAAACTTAACTTCGTAAAGCCATCAACAAAAGGCCGTGCCTACACAGACAGCGAACAACACAGAATAACGTCCGATGAAAATGCCACAACTTGTTAAACCCTTCTGACCGTTTTCGAACCCACAAAAACCCTTCATGACCCCTTTAACTCTAAACCCCCCAAGACCCTAACCCCCCTAAGCCCTTTAAGCCCCCAAATCCTAAACCCTCAACCCATCTCAACCTAAACCCTAAACTCTTATCCCTAAACCCTATAGCCCTAAACCATATAGCCCTATACCCTAAACCCCAACCCTAACAGGATCAAAGCTGCTGGGCTTGTTGGGCCAACTGCTTTTGGAAGGCCATCGGGTCGGTGTCCGGGGCAGCTTTGCCTTGACCCTGCACCTGCCAGGCCTTAATAATTAGAATAGGGTTCCTTTAAGGGTTCCGTTTTAGGGGGGTCTGTAGGATTACTATAAGGGGTATTATGAGGGTTTAGGCCACTTATCAGAGTTTAGGATAGCTTAGAGTTTAAGATGTTTCCCTCCTAATCTTAAACCCTAAGCTATCCTAAGCTCTTAGGGCTTAAGATTTAGGGTTTTGGATTTACGTAGGGTTTAGGACTTATAAAGGGTTTCGACTCGCACACTCGCTTAAGGCAGGCACGGCTTCATGAGGTCAGATTGCTACCGTTATCTGCAGCAGCGAGGGCAACATAAACAAGATGGCGGAATAAAGGATAGAAGATACTAGACTAACATGGGAAATGACGTCCTCGCCCTCACCCCACAGACACAGCGCCCTATTGCTGCCGTAGGGGAAAGTAGGACAAGTAAAGTCAAGATTATTAAGAGAATAGAGTGCCAGCTACTTTTACCCCAACTTACTAAGCCCCATGATCCTCTACAGTAAGTAGAGGTGGGGGGGTTGCTGCTAAAGGTTTGGGGTTTAGGAGTTTACGGTTTAGGCATTACGGTTAAGGGTTCTGTTTTGGACTTAAGGTCTGTTTTTTGGAAGGGGGGGCTCTTTTCCTCCGTCCGCAAACCCAGCTTGCCTCAGGAAGGGCCCCAAACGGTCTTAAATCTTGGGCTGCAGAAGTTTGTCGGGCTTAGTTCAGACGATATCTGCCCAACCACCGGTGGTGAGTTTAGCCGTTAACTGTGAAGCTATACTGCGGCCCTGCAAACCTAACTATGTCGAGAGAGCCGCAGTTGGACGAGCTGTAGTCGTAAGACACCAACGGTTTCGTATCCATCGCCCTACTACGGAAGCCAACAAGGATACCCTAACCAAAAGATCTTTGCAACCGTTATAGCAAACCAACCAAATTCCAGTACGGTTTTAACGGGCGTTCCTTACTCTCTGGGCCTGCCTGAAGTCCGCATCCTTCCAGAATTCTATAAAGTGTCAGAAGGTTGTGCCAGGAAGTTAGGGAACCTGGGTGGTTAGGGAGCAGGGATTGGATTCGTGGTGTGGGTAGTTCCTCAGCCCCCAACCTATTACTAAAGCTCGTCCCGGCGGGCTGGGACGCCGGTTGTGGATCCGAGGTTGAAGATTATTGGGGTCAGGGTCTAGGGTTTATAGGGTTTAGGGTTTGGGGTTTAGGATGACGGCCCGACAACTCTGGGTGTTCTTTCGGTGGAGGTCTAGTGGCTTGGACTGCCTTCTGCATCATCTGCTCCATCATCTGCATTTGCTCCATGAAGCCTGAGGTTGAAAAGTTGGTAGGTTTTCTTACTCCCCCAATAAACCACAGAAATAAAAGGTTAAACTTTCCGATTCCTGCTAAACTATAAGAACCCAAAAAGTTTGAAGGTTGGCTATTGGGGATCTAGGTGAAAGGCTGGTAGGTTTTCGTTTTCCACGGGCACCGGTAAACCCTAAACCCTAAACTGCCAGCTGTTGCAGGACATGAACCTGTAGTCCCAGCTCCAGCTGCAACCCTCTTGTTCAAGTTCTACAACCTATGTTCTTCCAGAATTTCCAGAACATTTAGGGAATTCTTGAAACTCGGGGTACCGGATCCTTGCTATCCGACTCTGGGGCGCCTGTATACGAGGGTCCCCTCTTTTTCTGAAACACCCATACAAGTAAACCTAAGTGAGGAGTGACTGAGAATCTCCTCAACGCCCTCAGCCGACCCTAGACCTAGAAGCTATGAATCTTGGATACCGCAATGCAAAAGCCAGAAGCAGCCAGCCCAAGAACCGCTCCGAACACCGATGCGCACAAAGCAATCTGAAACCGCACACGCAAAGCAACGTGAACTGAAAGCTAAAATAAGAACCCTCAACCCTCAACCTGCTACATAGGGTTTACCTAGAGGCTCCATAGTAGTTCCTTTTTGGGGTTCATATTTAGAATCCTATAAGGTAATCCCAAAAAGGAACTACTTTGGAGCCTATGGGTAAAGATTTAGGGCTTAAGGCCTGTAGTCTCCATTGTAGTTTCTCTTTTTGGCTACCTTTTGAGATCCTCAATATAAAACTAGTTGCTTGAACCAACAAAAGGAACGAACATGGAGACGGTAGGTCTACCCTGTGCCACCTGTAGGCTGTAAAACCTTTGCAGTCCGAACCCTCAAAGGGTTCTAAGTATCTTTACGGGGATACTTGCGCAAAGCAAAAGAGGCATTCGTACTATAGAAACCCTACTTTGTACTATGTAGGTTGCTATGACCCCTAGGTGGGGCTTTTAAAGCTTGTGAAAAATATCAGCAAATGAAATCCTCTGAAGCCCAATAAGAGAAAAAATAAAAATGTCCCAAAGCCCTACCTAGACCCATAGGGATCCTACCTTTCAAGCTGCTGCCTGGGAACTCTTGCTGAGGTTCGGCACTACCGCAGGAGCTGTCGGCGCGGAGGCCACCGGAATGGAAGGCGGCACGGATGCCGGCGGCATCCCTGCACCCAAAAGCATCACTGACTCTGAATAACTGGACATGGGAAGATACAGCAAAAAGTGAGGAAGTAATTCGCATATTATGGGAAGCTTTGGTCCAAGGGTGCACCAGTCAATTGCAGGATTGAGGAAGGAAGTTTACACCGGGGGGCGGGGGCCGGGGGCATGCGGGCTACGATCTTTTTATATCCGCACCAAAGACACCCAGCCACTCGAACATCCCGAATAAGAATGTAAACGAACACACATACACGTTTGGATGTACATAAACTTGATAAAACAAATCTGTATACATATATCTATACCTATACATATGTATTTAACAATTCACGTATGTGTCTCTCCGTGCATGGGTGTATGAGTCTGTACGATTTCCTACAAGCATCAAAAAAACGAGATGCACATGTGCACTTCTGCATATATATCCACATGAAATGCCAGTAATGCCATCTCGACCTGAAGCTGTGGATTACGCAGGTGTTCTGTACTCAGTCCTTCACAGGTTGAGTAGCTTTTCGATGCCGGCTGTTCCCAGATGTGTGTAGAACAACTGCATCTACCCCCAAGCTCACTCGCCTCCCTGGTGCTTAGTAGGGAAGGGGGGGATGGATCCCTATAGTAGTCCCTATATGTTCCCCAATAATAGTCCCCATAACACATCCCCCATTCCCTACTAAGAGCCAGACAGTCGGACATGCATGTACAGCAGGGGCAATCAAGGTTGTCTCTCTTCCAGCTCCAGGCTCCCGGAGCAAAACCCCCAAACACACACACACACACATCTATATCATATACATCTATATATATATAATATGTAAATGCATGAGAGTGTCGTAGAGTATAGCCTAGTCTAATCTAGTATTGTATATAGTATGGTGTTGTACGGTATAACATACTTTATTCAATATAGTGTATATTGCAACATAATATAATCTGTTGTGTTGGATCATGCCGTATCCTGTTTTGATATGTTATACTGCGCTAAAAAATACATGCTATATTGCACTATGTTTTATTGGAGCAGGTTAATTTAGATTTAGGTGGGGTAATACTAGTTTTAAGATATTCTGTTCTCTTGTCTTATACCATATCATATATTGAAATACCACATTATGTTATCGTACATGGTGTGATTAATGCATTAATCTATTCTATGATACTGTCTGCTGCCAGGCGGCCGTTGGCAAAGCCGCAACCGGCACCAGGACAGCCAGCACCGCCGGCAGAGCCCCCACGGACTGCAAAGGAGATCTGTGAATTTTCGGGATGTTAACTCTTCGGCCCCGCCGGAATAGTGTTGAATAATTTTCTGCCATGCGGGCAGTGCAGCTTTAGTGTGTGGCACAGGCTCGAACACTTGACGAACCAGTATGTCATGCACAAGTGCTGCGCTGCGGGGTATGATTAATGATGCCGTCTCACCTGAAAAACATGTCACTGGGCACATGTTCACAATCTAGCACAAGGTGTAGCGACACAACCACACGCTCATGATCAAGGTGTGCACAAACATGCACAAACGGAAAACTTCACAAATCTCTTAATTAGTCTTGTGCAGGTAACGAGCGAAAAGCAAGGGTGCAGTTTCCCGTTATGTTTGAAAAAAACCTCATCGACCCAAAACAAGGAGCAAGCGATCCACAGTACCGCCATACCTTTGGCAGCGATGAGTTAGAAATTAGAAAAATGCAACTACACATATTGTTGAAAAAGGAAACTGTATCTCAGGAAATCAAGCGTCTCTATATAGCATGTTTGGCACATGCGGCACTAGCCAAAGCCTGGAACATGCAGGATGGATAGCAGGAGCAAAGCAGAGGCCTCTCTGCAATCCAACAGAGCAACGTGGAGCTTTATGGATCGTAAACAATCAAGGATGTTTTGGGGCTTATAGGTGAGGGTCAAGGATCCTTTAAGACGGCGTGCTTCCGGCAGGCATCCGGTCCATGCGAGAGAGAGGGAACAGGAGAGAGAGAAAGAGAGAGAGACAGCGAGAAGCCGACCCAAACCAACACATGAAGAGCAACACTCACACCCACCCACACACACACACGTGTGCATACGTGTATATAAGCATTTGTATGTATACAGAAAAATTCATGTACTCCTATGTATGCACATATACCTGTCTATATAAAAAAAATTATGCATACACACACAGAGTAGTCAGATGCTGAAGCGAAGGCCACAACATACCCCCCAATGAACCTTAGCCGCCCTAGCCTCAACCCTGCGACAGCTACTGCTTGGCATGCACACCACACCTGGTGGTGGAACTACGACACCGTAGGTACCGCATCCGCTACCTGAGCCGCCTCGAAGGATTGAGGTAGTAGTGGTTTTAGGGTTAGAGAGTTTGAGGGAGCAGGTGATATAGGCTACAAGGACATTCAAAACGAACCTCGCATTCCCCCGAAAAGGTAGGCTGATGCATATTAGCGTGTGTCCCACATTTCAGCCATCGCCTCAAACATCCGTACATACTTGCGGGTCCTCTTTTCAAGATCCTCGCTAAACTCTGGCCTAAGGAATGTTCCTTGACGAAGGGCCTTTGCAATCTCTGTATTCGAAGCTTCAACATCGAAAGAGAGGCCACAGTTGAGAGAAGCAATCCCCGGATCTTGGACGTGGGCAGTTCTCTAAATTAGGGTCCCTTACACTCACACGGTCCTTTTATATAAGGGTGTCGTACTATTCGGGACGTAAAGAGGGACCCTATATAAATTAGAGAACTACCAATGTCTTGTATAGTATGGAAATACCTTGTATAGAGCACTTGCCCAAAGACGGCAAAACTCAAGGCCTTAAATTGCCCTAGATGATATTACGGAACCATCTCATGGTTTAGGGTCTATGGGGGTTTAGGGTTTAGGGGGTTTGGGTTTGGGGTTTAAGGGCCGTGCGTTTTTTAGGGTATAGGTAGTTTAGGGTTACGAAGGTTTTTCGAGCTTCGGGCTCCGCATCCGCTTGAGAGAACAAGGAGCGGAGACATGGGCTTGGAGCAGAGACCCTTGAGTGCCAAACAGAAAAGGGATGTGTGCCTTTTCGAGTATTTTGGGCACCACTTGCAACAAAACATGTTAGAAATCCGTTACTGGTCGGGCGATGTCAACAGCCACAGCCTGACACAACCTGAAATCGACAAGTTAACCGCCATAGCCACGAGTACCTTCGCCAATGCCGGAAAAGGCCGCATGTGGCATCCCGGGAACAGCTGGCGCAGCTGAGCAGCCGTTGCCTAGATTTGCGAATTTCAGTTTTAGGAACCTTGGCTGTCCTGAATCAGCCTCTTTGCATTCTACTAGGAGGCATCCTCCTTTTGATCAAGCACTTTCTGCTAATGGATCGATCCGTGGCGCTAAGTTTGTACTGTCAGGTTGCTGTAGTCAGAGATTTTCATCGCAATTACGGTTGACATCTACATAGACGGCCTACAGTTTACGACCCAAAGTCTTTGACAGGGACTGATTTCCAGAAATTTTCGCCCAAAGTAAGTTTTGGGGCCTTGCAGCTCCAGACTGAAACAAAACAGATTCTTGCAACGCCATGGTTTAGGGTTTAGGGGTTCAGGGTTTAGTGTATCATAGTCAGCAGCCCGCTTTTTGAAGTAACATGGACCGCATAGCCCAGCTTTGGATGGTTCAGGCTTTAAGCTTGAGGCTTTGTGATTCCAAAGCAATAGCGCCGAAGCTGCAGCCGCATCCCGCCGGAGCTCTTGGTGGAATGGTCATCATGGCGTGCGGCGCCGCCATGCAACCGCCAGTTTTTGCGAAAGGATACATACTTTCGGCCGCACCACTCACCGTGCGGGAGATCAGTGAGGCAATGTCAAGGGCTCCAAGGGCCGGACCAAGCCTTAATACGGAGCCCTGAACTTTGTCGTTCTTCACAGTTGTCTTCGATGTACGTCGGTCCAGCCCCAGGCACCCCAGGAGGAACAGCTGCCTGCAACCAAACTATGGCGTGCAAAGTCCCCCTGGTTCAGACGATGCGTAAGAAGCATTATTATAAGCAATGCCCTAACTTCTCTTCAGAACTTTCCTTAATGACAACCAGGGAGTTTTCACGCTCAGAACAAGCAAGAAACCCGATGGCGTATAACTAGCTTAAAAACCCCAAAGTCAAACCTATAGCTATTGGGGTCGACGAGGTTTGGGGTTCTGTCTTAACCCAGACTAAACACCCACCGCAAGAAGCCGACAAAACACTTCAATCTTGCAGCGCTGCCAGGCCACGCGACAAATGTGTTCCTATTATATTCTGAACCCGATATCGTAATATTCTTGTGCCTGTCGTTTGAATGCATATCCATGGTCTGTTCTGGAGTGTCAGCAGTTTTCCACTGCGCCTCGTCCAACTGGAAACCTGGACGACACAACTTAAGTCGCCAAATTTGACTCACTCGGCATGAACAAATGTAGTCCAAAGGCACCCAAACCTTAGGCACTAAATGCAAGCCTGACTTCCCCCAACTCTCTCTACATGCGTCTGTCAGGTCACGGTCTCCTGCAAGCAAGGTGGCAAATTACAACCTGTAGAATGTGCAAGACTTCCGTCTGTTCTGGAGCAGTTGCACCCGGATGGCTGGAATTGGGCTTCATCATTGGGAGAGGTGTGTCGTGTTGTGATACTTGCATGAGATATCACCGACCCGAACAGCAAAAACTGCGGCGAGAACGTGTCATGTTGGGCTTTGGGGAGTGGGGTAATGCGATACCAAGCCGAAACAACTAAAACACGCGATTTGGGAAACCAGGGGGCCATCCTTGGAACCCTACACTATATACCCTAACTTTGAAGCCTAGACCCTACAACTCGAGTTTCAGCTTTGCACGGTAAGCCTGATCATCACTTGGATTCCACGTGGATTTCTACACCAGGCTTTTAAGGTTCAGGAGTTTAGGGTTTGCCTCGTTGAACCCGACATAAATACCACATCGTTTAAAGCCCGTGGAGTTCATATTGTAATACCAACTGAATATTACAGCAGTTTCTGATAAGGAAAGCCCAGTATCCCGATCTGGGCGTTACGAAAGCATGCCCTCAACGCCAAAACCTGCAAACCCCAAAGCCAAAGAACCTCAACCTTAAACCCTATAGCTAAACCCAAACATGCAAGCTGTCCAGTTAATTTCGCTATCCCCATGGACTTGTTATCCCTTAGCCGCCTGGAACTGACGGAACTACGAGATCCCATCAAGTTCGAGAGGCTGTACCACGTTCAGGTAGGCTGGATGCCAAAACTATGCTCTGCTCCTAATCCTTACTTTCCCAGGAAAAAAGGAAACTCAATGGATAAGACCACTCAGACTAACTGTTGGAGAACTTCCCAAAACCGTGAATCTTGAAACCACCTTAAACGGTAAACCGTAAGCCCGTGCAACCCAACAGAAACAACAATATATCAATAGCCCGTTGAGTACATATCATAATATACCACTAAGGTGAAAAGTGCCATATGCCATACAACGAAGCCAATCTTCTGTTTATCCCAAGGCTACGGGCCTCACCGCAATAGGGCTTAGGACAGTTTCGGCGCTCACACTCGGAGGGTGTAGGGCTCCCTAAACCCTAAACCAAACCCTAAACCCTGAAAACCCAAAAGGGGGTTTCCGTTCTATGGGGGTTCAGGCTCACATGCCGCCTTCGGATTTCGGCCGGTAGAAGACAGGCCTTTGGCTTTCGGGTTTGGTGACTGCTGCCTTCAAGCAAGAAGTTGTTCTAGGCTCCCAAGTAACCACACTTTTCCTCCTATTCGGTTTAAATACGGTTGATGGTCAAAACCCTGCATGACCCTAAGGACCCTAAACTATGGGAATTATGGTATATTCCTTATTATGGGAAATGCAGGATTTTGTCCATCAACCGTAAGGAGACCCAAGCAAGGCGCAAGGGCATTACTGGGAGACTTAGTGTTTGAGTTGTGGCACCCGTGCCGAATTAATGTACTTGGCGTGGCGAACGTTAGATTGCGGGGCCGCTGCCTCGCTCTAGACTACCTTGCATCTAAGTGCGTTGGCTTACCAAGGTTTGGGGTCGACGGGCTTCCCGGCATCTCCAGGCTTCTTAAAACAAAACATTCGCCTAAATCCGATAAGCCTAGTTACTCCAGCCCCAAAAGTGCAAAGAAAACTTTCGATTCTGATTTCACAGTCCTGAAAGCTTCAACCCGAACCCACCAGAGGGTTCTGGAAATACAAATGCGTCGTTCTGAGGCCCCCTACATAGTGTATTTCTGTTGCACAGTTTATAGCAGGCTAGTACAGTTCGGGATGATGAGCAAAGCCCCGCATGGAAGGATCAGCGTCCTCGTCGTGGATGGCAATCAGCCTTGGATGACCATGCCAGTTGCTGCCAACACTTTCTATAAGTATCTAACGGACATGTCATTCGGGACCCCCCGGCTACGATTGTTACCACAAGCACTAGCCGCACAGCTCATACTACCACTAACAACACTACCACCACCGCCACCAACCACTACCACTTGTAGCAGCAATAGTAGTGGCAGTAGTAGTCGTCGTCGTAGTAGTATAGTAGCAGGAGTAGTAGTAGTAGTAGTAGTAGTAGTAGTAGTAGTGGTAGTAGTAGTAGTATAGTAGCAGGAGTAGGAGTAGGAGTAGGAGTAGTAGTAGTAGTAGTAGTAGTAGTAGTTGTAGTAGTAGTAGTAGTAGTTGTAGTAGTAGTAGTGTAGTAGTAGTAGTAGAAGTAGTAGTAGTAGTAGTAGTAGCAGGAGGAGGAGGGGGAGGAGGAGGAGCTCACAGCGCCTACATACTGAATGCACCTTGGGGTTAAGGTGGGGTGGGGGGGGAGGATAGGGCTTGGGTTTCAGCGGGGAATCGCTAGGGCTTGGGTTTCAGGGTTACTACTTCGGCGAAAGTGAAAGTGCTGGTGGCAGTGGTATTGGTAGTGGTACTGGCAGTGGCAGCGGTAGAGGAAGCGGCAGTGGTAATGGCGCTGGCAGTGGTAGTGGCAGTGCTACTGCTAAATTCACGAAAGACCTATTTGTCATGAAGCAGCTATAGCCTGCTTCCCCATCTTGAGCAGGCAATGCAAACATCGGGTCTGAGAAAAGCAGTTCGGGCAACATGACACTGTTGCTTCTGACAAAAAGTGCTCCAAACGAAAACTACACAATTCGCTTCCGATCACCACGAACACGAACACCACCACCACCACCAGCACCAGCACCAGCACCAGCACCACTACCACTACCACCAGCAGCACCACCCCACCACCACTGCTGCTGCTACAACTACTACTACTGCTACTACTACTACTACTACCACCACTTCCTAAGGCTAAACCCTATAGGCTCTCAACCCTAGTCCTTTTACAAAAGCCTCGTGGAACGCTCAAGGCTAAAGGAACCCTTAAACTCCTTGAACGAACCTGTACGGCCCCGAAATCCATAAGACCGAAAATCCCATGCCTCTTTTCGAACGCGGTTTCCTGCGCTGCTCTGTGGCGTTGGAGAGCTCTGCTTCGAGAGAAGGTCGAAGCAGCAATCTAAGATAAGCGCTCCCAGCAGCTAAATCCGAAGGTCCTGAACCATCACCAAAAAACCGTGAAGTCTCAAACTCTGCACAGAAGGCATACTTAATTACTGAGACTTCCCCAGATTTCCAAATTATCTGCTCCCGTAAAACCAAGAACCACTCTCTCGGGTTTCATTTCTACTGTCGCGCGCACTGATGGGGCCTCGAGGGTCCCAGGGTTTCGGACGTTAGGGCACTGTCACTACCAGGACCCCCCAATGGCCCTTTAATGGAGCCCTTATGGTCCTTCATAGTGGGTATTAAGGGTAGAATAGAGGGTAGTTGAGGGGTCTAGGTAGGTCCAACCCGGAGCTACGAGCCAAAGATCCGAACTATATCAGAACCCGAAGCCCGAAACGCACAAGTCTGGGACTCAGAGGGAAGCATGCCAAGCGAGTTGCAACACTGACATGGATCTTTCTTAATTATGTACCATACTTAGGGATCCTACTATGAAGGGCTCGTACTGTGAAGGGCTCTGTGTTGGGGTTCCTTATCTTCTGAAGCTGAGAGCTAAGCCCCTCCTACCAAGCGACTCCAAACCCAAAACCAAGTAGGCATACAGTCTTCCTGAGCATCCTCCCCCTAAAACGTAAACCAACGGCCCTACATCCTTGCTAAGCCCACTAAACCCAAACCTGAGCACCAGCAAACACGAAATACGACTGCCACTGGGAACCCGGAAGGTGCTCTCCGACTTCTGCGCGGTGGGCACATCGAGCCGGGACGGCCCAACACAACTAAACGCTCTGGTATAAGGAGCATAAACAAATGGAGAAGGGTTTCAAGGGTTCCGAAGGTTTAGGCCATAAATCTCAGGCACCGGAGCAATAGTAGCACTATGTCAATATGTAGTGCCGCGCCGGTTTCAGGGATTCGCTTGAACTCACTTACTTATCCGAGCCAGGCGTTTCGACTTCAGGCCTAAGGAAGCTAATACCTTAGCCTTAATTACTTGTCCAGCATGGTATCCTAGTGCCAGAAAAGGTTGTATGTTACCTACTCTAGCAGTAGGTTGCGATCTCCTTGAGATCCAGGCATCAGAACTTCCCCTTGTGATGTTTGTCCTCCTTTCAGTACGTGCTTCGCTGTTTACTGTTCGGAGTGTTATCCAAAAGCTTGCTTTTGGCTATGACTCTGTGATTCGAGGGTTTATAGCCCAGAATAACGGGGTCACAACCTACTATGTTGTAGGGTTTGGGTGGTGTTTAGGATTGAGCAGCTTGCAGTTTCGCAGCAGATGGATTAGGGTTGGACCCCACGTGGCTGGAGTGCTCAGGGTTTAGGGTCGTGCAGCAGCCTTGTGCGCTCGACCCTGTGTAAACCACCATGCCGAAACTTTATACTCGAAGCCTGAAAGCTTCACAAGGATGTCTACATTGGGGTTTAGGGTTTAGGGGCTTAAGTTAAGGCCTACAGTCGACACACCGTAAACCCCTAAACACACACTC
The DNA here is from genome assembly GCA_003297005.1 of Symbiodinium sp. clade A Y106. NCBI lineage: Eukaryota > Dinophyceae > Suessiales > Symbiodiniaceae > Symbiodinium > Symbiodinium sp. clade A. The sequence continues at coordinate 15,520 of BGNK01004584.1, read as the reverse complement.
TCTCTCTCTCTCTCGCTCTCTCTCTCTCTCTCACGGACTCAGTTTCCTGTCAGCCGCGACGCGGAACATAGCGATTTCGCCATGCACGTTTATCTAAAATGAACTGCGAGAATCAGAACTAGCAAACTACAAGGATGCCACATGCAGTGCCCAATCAAACCTTTAAACCCTAAAGCCCTAAGCCCTAAAACCTTACAGGGAGGTTTAGTATGGAAGATTCTGACAAAGGAGCTGGCCCTCATTGACTACGCCTGGGCTCCCCACTCCGAAGGTGTGGACAATCCAGACAACCAGAGTAGGGTTTAGGGTTTAGGGTGGTCCCTTGAGTTTGGGGTGTATATAGGCATCCGTGGTAAGGCTGCTGCCCCGAGAAGTGCCCATAATATGCAGGAATGCACCGAAAACCTCCCAAGAAACTATACTAGAGGATAATCAGATAATCAAGCTCAAATTGCAATGTCAGACAGCTGGGCCTTGACTCATCCTTTCCCGGCTTTAATCGCGCCACCGTCTGCGCATTCTACGGAAGAGCGTTGCACTGAATTTGCGGAGCTGCTATGAACCCAACGTTTTCAGTCGCACGGGTCCGATACAACTCTGCCTAACTGGAACGGCCGGTGCCTCACGGCTTTCAATCGAGTCATTGGCGGGAATGATGCCTGCGAGACATGTACCGGAAGTAAAGCAACGAATAATAGCCTCCCTAAACCCTAAGCCTTGTATATGGACTTCTGTCTGTGGCATTTGCAGGGCAGATAAAAACGCATGAAGTTGCCAGGTCATGGCGGTCCTATGGAAACCTGCGGGCACCAAAAGAAGTGTCATTGCTGAAGCCTGCGTGTCCACACTGACTCAACCGTGTCTATGCCTGCTTGTGTGCTTCCCACTTGGGGGTTTCCGAAAATAGGGGACCCAAATATAGAAGCCTAAATAGTAGGATCCTTATTATCAGGACCCCAACCCCAATCAGGTACCCCTTATTTTCGGAAACCCCCACTTATGACTGGAACTTCTGATGCCATTTAGGGTTTACGCTCTCGCAACTTGGACTCGCAAGATGAGGTTCATGGTTCAAAGTCGGATTAAGGGTGCAGGGTTTAAGGGGTTGAAAAGAGCGAGCAGGCCTCTCATAGCTTTCGGAGATTGTGAGGGATGTCTGCTACTCAAGAGGCTTAATTAAACCTCTAGACTCTAAACCGTATAAACCCTAAGCCCGGAAACTCTGAAACCCCAAAGCCGTATCATCCGAGACACCTGAAATCCACCCCACCCAGAAGTCCACAAACAAGCCGACGTTGTCTTGCGCGGCTGATGTTTACAAGGGCTGATGACTCGGGCTTGCATGGCTCTAGGATTCATTTGTAGGGCCAGAGTCGAGGGATGTGCTTCAGGCCTGCCTCTCATTTCGCAGGCGTCGCTGAGGTGGACCGGTGTGCCCATTCACACCTGCTCCACCTCCACTCCACCTGTGCCAAGCGCTTTGGTCGATGGAAGCCCAGAGCTTACTCTTATCGGACATGTTGTTCTGCATGGTCTTAAAGCTCCTCGCCTACTTCATGCTTCTCGAGTGTTCTTTCATGTCCTGCCCTCAGATGCACATCAGCCTCGTCCCTACACTTCCTTTGCATGTAGCCCCTGTTCTCGCGCTCTATATTGCTCTAGTCCCTCTCGCCCTCTTTATCCCCTCTCTTCTTCAAGGCCTCTCTCTCTCTCTCTCTTGCACGCGTGCGAAAGTTGAGGAGATCGTAGCTATGGCCGTTTCTCAGAAAAGCCCTGGCAAGTGGCAGCCATGGTACAATATACATGCATTATGTTTGCCTTCGTTATGAACGCAGTTAGGGCCTGGTTTGAGTTCCTCTATGATTTTGTGCACGTTCCACATCTGAAAGCCGTGAACCCTGCAACCACACGCTCCACTGCGGTTGGTTGTTCGGAGCTTTCATGGTGCCGGATTGTGGCTGCTACATTTTGTTGGTTTTGGTGCTGGCTCAGAGGGTGGGGAGGTGCAGGGTTGAGCTTAAGCTTCTGCATCTTGCGTGGGGTCCTTCGAGCTAAACGGAGAGATCCTTCAAATCTTGCTCCTGATCTCAGAAGCAGCTGCAACTCTTGGCATAATGTGTCAAATGGCGATCTTCTGAATGGCCACAATCGTACGTTACGCAGCCTCATTACGCTAAACCCTCAGCCCTGTATGCGCTCAGCACTCTCGCATCCACCCAACCCCATCGGCCTCAGCAACTGGCGTGTTGCTTGGCGAAACTAAGCAGCGCGGCCTTGTTGCCACCTCGTGGCTTCACCAAAATATTCAGGGTTTAGCGATGATATAGGGGAGTTAACAATTAGACTGGGGTTTTTGGGGTGTAGTCCAGCGTTATTATACTGAATAATGGAATTGGTATGTGTTCAAGCTTCTAATAGTAGCCCCAATACGACTAGGACCAGTGTAGCAACCCTTCTACTATCCCCCTACGCCCTGAACCCCATCTTGATCAGCGCAGGACAGATCAGGAGACGTAGGATGTCAGAAGACGAGGATACGGTTCGGTGCTCACTGCAGTTGAGTCTCGGGGCCCCCAAAAGTACCTTCTAGTTCAAGTTTTTGCAGTTCGGGGAGCGAGACACTGTAGATCAGTGTCAGTTTAAAAGAGCCCCTAAATCCTAAACGAGAAGAAAGTAACATCCGACTATTCTCCACTACGAAATTTGGACCCTTCGGGGAAACCTCTACACCGACATCTCCGGGTTAGAGTTACAGGGCGCAGGAAGTTTCAGGATAAGCGGTTTACGCTCTCGCAACTCGGACAAGCCAGACGGATAAGCCGTTTAGGGTTATAGGCTTTAGGGTTTGTACGGGTTCAACGTAGGAAGCTCGGCGATTTATTTCAACCCCGGACCAGGTTGGGGATGTAACTGGGACAACAGTGTTGCTGTATTGGCAACAAACATGAGACACAAGGACTATACTCAACGACAGAAGATGCAATGAAAGCGGCACCGCCAAAGGTACAGCAAGGTAGCAGCCGTTATTCGGACGAAAGTTGAAATCCTGCGAAACGAAATCCCGACGCCAGACTCCTTGCTGATCTCCACCGGGTAAAGGAGCCGTATCTAAAAGACTTGACAAGTTCAACGATGTCGCATTCATGGGCTTAGGGTTTTGAGCCCAAGGCCCGCGATGTAAAGCTGAGAAGTAAAGGCTTGGAACTAAGATAAACCCTAAACCCTGAACCCTAAACCCTAAACCGGTAGTTCTTATCTGCTTGGGGGATGGTCGCACGGCAAGTCACAGCCTCGAAGCAGCAGGTGTTGCAGTTACCATGATGTTCTTTCTCGCAAATGGTTTATCTCAACAGCCTCGACTTGGCAATCGCAACAGGCGTTTGGTAGCGGGGAGCGAGGAATTCGCAAATCCCTCCGCCGAAATACCTCTTTCGTCACCTAGACTTTATCTACCCTTTCATGGGTCTGACAAACCGTCTGACAAACCATCATTGAACCGTACCCTTCATCTGCCAAAACCCTATACCCTCAACACTAAAAGTCTACGCTGAGGCCGGCAAGGCACGTGCATCGTCGTCGAACGTGTTGATGACCCAGCAGAGGTATTCCTCATAATCCTTCAGCTGGGAACCCTAGAACCTAAACTGTACTATGACGGTACTATACGGTTTATCCTTTCTCATCATGGGCTTCGATTGTGTGCCCGCAAAAACCCCTCAACAGCACAGCCTTCTCTTTATGTGGTTTAACCTAAACCCCTATTAAACCCAAAACCCCAACCCTAAACCCTGACGGGTACCAAAACGGTACTAGGGGCTTTGGTTTCCGACTCTCAACCTGCGAATCCGAAAACCTACTGTATTTAAGGGATACGCCCGATAATTCATTACGGCGTCATAAGCCGTTATGTTGTAGCGAATCCGAAAACCTAACGTTTTAAGGATTAGGTCCTATGATTAAGAGGGCATAAGCTACTATTCTGTAGTAGTGAATCCGAAGACTACTGTTTTAAGGATTAGGTCCGATAATTAAGACGTCATAACCTACTTTTTTGTCGGGTTTTGCGCTAAGTTTAGGCCATGGTAAACTCTAAACACCTTTAGAGTCAGGGTTTCGGGGCTCAGGGGCTCGCAGTCAGCCCACTTGGGCTCAAAGCCCAAAGGCTCATTTCTGGGACCACGGATATCTGGGCTGGACCCTACTTGGGAGTTTCCGAAGATTAGGGGTACCTTATTTTGGGGTCCTTATAATACGGATCCTACTATTTTAGGTACAACATTAGGGTCCCGAAACTGCCACTTGGAGGTTCTGGGGACTTTTATTTGCCACCCGCCCAGCTGAACAGGGGGACTTGGTAAGTGGGGTTTTGGGTACCTCAGGTCTTCAAGTAGATATAACTACAGCTACCTTACTTGTAACCTTACGTACTAAGTCCCCTGATAACCCTAAACCCTAAACACTCCTCCAACACCGCCTTGAAGGTCAGGCCCTTGTGCTTGCCTGGCGTGCAAGTGGCCCAAGAAACCACGTCCGGAGAGAAACCAATAATGGAGGGGTCTTAATAATCGGAATAGGGCTGTGGGCTCCCTTGTATTATGAGTATAATAAGGACGTTGGTAAATAATGTGGGTAATCATTGAAGCTTCTTTAACTCTTCAAAAAGCAATCTCAAGTTGTGCGAATTTGCGCTGCTGAGGGTCTACAGGCTACTAGCACACAAACCGGACACGTCTGTCTGTCGATGTGTAAGATGTGTACAGGAAACCTGAGTTTTTCGAGCATAAAGGGACCTTGAGACCTCGCTTCTTCAATAACCGGGCCCAAAAAGTTCAAAAATTGTAAGATAGACCAAACATCTATTGCCAAAAAGTTTATAAAGTTCTCTCATTGGCCATCTAAGAACATACATAGGCCTGGAGACAGCTTTACAGTTTATGGCCGCATGGGCGAAGTAAGCCAGAGTGTGCCTCTTGCAGTCGTGAACCTAGGGGCAAGCCATCCTGCTTGAGGGTCTTATATTATATTATGTTATCTTATATTATATGATCCTATATTATATTAACTGTATATTATATATTATATACTCTTTCTTATGGGCATGGCAAATGTCCGTGGTAAGGTGCCGGGGAAATCCTTCAGGTTTGCCCCGAGTTCCGCAGTGACTAGGATGAGCCCTCCCATGAGCCTAAACCCCTTACCTAAACCCTAAACCCTAAGACTCCAAGGCCGCAAAGGTTCAAACGTCTCATTTCATGAGATTCTTGCTTACAACTATTGCACCTTTTTGACTGATTGCCAGGATACCCTAAACCCTAACCCCTAAACCCTAAACCTGAACCCTAAACTCAAGGCATAGGCCGCCCACCTACTGTGGACTTCGATGGTCGTGAGTCACATGAAACCCTAAACCCTAAACCGTGAAAGCCCATCCCAAATCCCTCCCTCCAGTCTCTCGGAACTATGCCAGGCAGGCCAAATGTCACCACCGTGTCTCCATCCACATTCTCCTGCGGATCTTGCTTCGGTGGAGTAGGGGCCTTATTAGAATAGGGTTTGGGGGATTCCCGATTATAATTATAGTTGATATGCCCCCAAACCCTAGTATATTCATTAAGGCACCTATATTAGGCTTTGCTGTTCAGTCTTCAGAAGCTGAGCTTCATAGGGGCCTGAACAGTTAAGATATTGTTTTGGGGTGTTGTGCTAAAGATATAGTAAGGAACCCTTTGGGTTTCGGGTTTAGGGTTTTGGGTTTAGGGTTTGGAATGGTCTTGGTAATGTTTCAGGCGTGTACATTATTTGACTTTATTTCCGAAACCCAGAACCTTCATCACATGTCTGGCTCAGCCTCTACTTCACTCCTGCAAGCTTAGCGAAATTCATGAGCATCCATCTGCAAGCCCAAGCCTTACACACTGGAGACGAAACACCCCTCAGGACCCTCAAACCCTAAGAAATTGGAAACGCCCATGCTGGGAGCACATGTGCGTTGCAGTTGAAGCTTTTGGGGTTTAAGGCCTTGTCCATCGATGGGGTCCAAAGGCCTAGAGTCTAGAGTGCCAAATTTTTTATTGTGAGGCAGGCTGGCTTGTGGACACGAAAGGCTATATCCGATTCTTGTTTGAAGCCGTGCTGGCTGGCTATGACAAGGCTATATCCGTAAACCCAAACCCCAAAACCGAAATTTGACCAAACAACAACCCTAAACTCTAAACAGCTCTCCGTGCCTTTGACTGTTGGATCTGGACCTGCAGATCCGGATGATTCTCCTTGGAGTTGGGCATTCGTAGTTTAGAGGGTGGTCTTCCTTTCAGGAATCCTTTCAAGCTCCCATAAAGGCTAGATGGGTTCAATGTAGCTTTTATGGTATTGGGATTTGGCGATTAGGATACAGTACCATTAGTACGCAAGGCCTTGTGGGGTCTTAAGGGTCTGTGCTTCAGGCTTTGCCGGTGGGTTCGGGGCCTGTCGTCTTCTTGGCAAATCTTCCCTCCGAGATTTCCGAGCCTTCGACACGCCTACGCGAGGTTACGGGCGGGTTATCCCTCCCCACGTATAGCCTCTGTACAGGAACAAAGTCTTATATATATACATGTATATAAAAAAAAGTCCAGAATAGCCCCCCTTTTCAGGTTCCAGTTGGCTTCATCCGGGTAGAACTTTAAGTCACATTTTACGCAGGCTTGAAAGGGCATTCGGCTCTAGTACCGGATTAGCAAACCTCAGCTTTTTCGAGCCTCTTGATATATGGCTCCCGGCTATGATTCTACATAAGGCAAGGCAGTTGATTAATCCGGGGACTACTTTACCTTTCTCTTATTTGTCATTGGTGAGCCAGCTCCGGCACAGCTCCTTGATCCACTTGGCAGCCTGCTGCAGGAGGTGGCCTGTGCCAGTGCACACGAAGAACACTCAGTCTCTACCCTTGATTACTAACCCGCGGCACATAGGACACGGCATATAGGATTTATAGTATGGAGCCTACATGATCCTTTGTTTCCGTGCCCTTTGCACAGGGGGTTCATTAATCAGGGGTCTACAAACTAATCAAGACATGCGGTGGATTTTACAGTGCCCTTCATTGTTCATGTACTCTCAGGCGATTGTCCGAAACCTGGTCTCCCAAGGCTCGAACTCTCCTTCTAGCACAGCTATGTAAAGGACTGCCTCTCTCGAGTTGAAAAATCCTGAGTCTCGAAGCGTTTTTGGGGGGGATCGGTGCTACAGCGATCGAATATGTACCAATGCCTGACCTCATGAACTGTCCACCAAAGCACCCTTAACACATGGATCGAGATACAGCAGTGGAATTTTGAATAAAAAACAAGTATAAAATAGTAAGAACCTTATGTAAAGAAATAGTCTATAGTAACTAGTAACAGTACTCACAACAACCATAGTGATCATGGCAATCATAGTAGTCATAGGCATCAGAGCAATCAAAGAAACCATACTAATATTAGTAGAAGTAATAATACCGAACATGTGGCTAACTCGCAACCGTAATGATAACAGTAAGAGCAATAACAACAGCAGCAACAACAGCAACAACAACAGCAGCAACAACAACAACAACACCAACACCAACACCACCAACACCACCAACACCAACACCAACAACAAAAAAAAACAACAACAAGGTGCAACCGTACACTGGGGCCCCATTGCCTTTTTGGTTGTGGTTGTTGCCCCCCCTGGTTGGACCGTACACTGGGTCCCCATTCCGCCATGTTCACGGATTTGATGCACATTTTCATAGGCATTTTGCTACAAACGCATTGCTTAGCGCTGCCTTCCGTTTGAAAGTGCTATATGTCCGGAACTTGCACCCCCGACCCGCGCGCAGCTCCGCCCGTGCGCGCCCGCGCGTGCGCGAGACTCCCGAGCGCACCCCGCCCGTGCGCTGTAAGTTCTTGCAAATGTCTATAAGTATACCTCTCAAGCCTAGTAACGTCCCGTAGGAAAAAAGCCCACCTCAGCCGGGCGCAAACGAGCGCATGCACGGGGTGTGCATGGCGGGTGCGCACACGGCCGGGGCAGGCGGGGCGCGCGGTGCGCGCGCACGGGGGGCGTGCATGGCGGGCGCACGGACAGTCGGGGTTCGCACGTGGGTGTGCGCTGCCGGCACTGTGCGCGTACGTGCGGGTGTGCGCGGGCGGGCTGGGGAGTGCACGAGTGCGCACACGGGTGAATTGCGCACGAGCCGGGCATGCGCACGGGCGGGGTGCGAGCGCAGGGCCTGGCGCAGTGCGCGCACGGGCGCGGTGAGCACGCGCATGGCTGTGTGGCGCCACGCGCGCTCAGGGAGTGCACATTGGGCACGACGGGCGGCGTGCATGCGCGCGCGGGCGGGGGTGCGCACGCGCATGGTACGTGTGGCGCTGTGCGCGCGTCGCGTGGGTGCGCACGGGCCGCGGGTGCGCACGGGGAGCGCGCGCGCGTGCGCGCGTGCGGGGTGTGCGCGTGCTGGGTGCGCGCGCGCAGGTGCGCACGGGGCGCGGGGCTGGTGGGGGGGTTGGGGGGGTGGGGTGGGGGGCGGGGGCAACCAATAGGCAATGGGGCCCCAGGTACGGTTCCACCAACAACAACAACTGCTGTAACAACAACAACAACAACAACAACCACAACCACAACCACATCCACAACCACAACCACAACCACACCAACATCAACACCAACACCACCAAAACCACCAACACCAACACCACCAACACCAACGCCACCAACCCAAACACCACCAACACCAACACCAGCACCAGCACCAGCGCCAGCGCCAGCGCCAGCGCCAGCGCCAGCAGCAGCAGCAGCAGCAGCAGCACCACCAACACCAACACCACCACCACCAGCAACACCACCACAAAACACCACCACCAACAACAACAACAACAACAGCAGCAACAACAAACAATAAAACAAAAATCAAAATCTAACAAACATGGTACAAATCGGGGTATGTTACTCATATCGCAAATTTCCATTGCACCGGCTACTGCGCCCCCTCCTCCACCGGCCCCAAGCCTGCGTCCTCCTGTGCGGCCGTGTCCAGAATCCAACCGCAGTAGTCCGGATCTTCCTTCACCTGAGGGGCGGTCAGGGCTTTAGGGGTTTTGGGTTTCCGTGGTTACGGTTTGGGGAGTCTAGCGCCCAGTCTGTCTCCATATCCCGTAAACCCGGGTGTGTGTGTGTGTGTGCAAATGTCTGCTTAACTTTCAAACTGAGAATCGGAGATAACAGTGTAGAAGCTAGTCCTGCGCGTCTAACTCAGCCAAAAGCAAAACTCCTGAGTCCCTAAATTCGAACCCCAAACATAAACTCCGAAATCTAAATCCCTGAACCTTTACTTTCGACTTCTGTATGTACTTTCCCCAACCCTAATCCTAAACCTGCTTTGAGAAAATGCTGGGCGCTGGGCCAGCTGCGAGAGAGCCATGCCCCTGTATTTGCCGAAGCCTAAGGCACTGGTCAGCAATGCAGAGCGCTGAAGGGTTTAGGGTTTAGGGCTTTAAGAGTCCAGGCCTTAATAAGTTCAATAGCGTTTGGGCGTAGGTTATCGTCTAATTCCATGTCGGACTCCTGCGGAACAATCTTGGTAATTATTCAGGCACCTAGACACCTACTAGAGGGGCCTTAATAGTTAGAATAGGGTTTTGGGCCCATTATACTATAATTATACTAAGGAACCCCCAAAATAGTATAGGTAATTATTAAGGCCCCTATGTTCGACTAGGGGTTTCAGGAGCCAGGACTTCGGGTCTAGTACTTGGAGGATCATGGGACTTAGTTAGTAGGTTTATAAGTACCTTAATTAGGGTTATAAGTAGATATAACAATATGGCTGATAAGTCATCCCCGAATCCTAAAGATCCAACCTCGCACGGCCTCGTTCAATGACCTTACGTGTTTCAAAGCCTTACGTTTCAATAGTGCAGTGGCGCCCCATGACCCTACACGCCTGACAAAGCCAGAACATCCAAGCGCTGACTTCCAAGATTTAGCCACTTTATCCGCTTTGGGACTGCAACTTAAACCTCCAACACACATCAGCGCTAGTTGTAACTGTTCGAAAGCTTCGACCATCTCAATGATACTCTGACGAAACCCTGGTTCCCTTATGAACAAGTCAGTTCTAAACCGTAAACCTAACCTACTAACCCCTTTACATCAAGAAGGGTTCTGCATCAAAAAAGCGTCACTAGCCCCTGCCCCCTGCCTGAGTGTCCTTCTGCTCCTGTGCACTTCCCCGAAGACCTATATCTTGAAGTCCATAATACCCTGGAACTCCATCGACCGAAGCTGTAAATTCTGTAAGCCTGCTACCCTAGGGCCCTAAATCTCTACTAATGACTGCAGGCTTTTGGGAACCAAGTTGAAGATGAGTCCGGGTGCTGACCATTGCTGTGCCCTCGACCTCTGGGAAATACCTGGCAGAAGATGCGAGATTTGTTACTTCGCCGCCGCGCAGAATCCACATGACAAAGGGTCGTCGGGAGGTAGCACTTGTAGCGACGAACTTAATAAACGGGCTGAGCAATTATGATGGAGCTTCGGCTTGTTTTGCATTGACTACACAGGCCGTATAACGGAATCCTAGTAGAAATGGTTCAGACCTTAATCGCCCCAAACCACCAAAACCGTTGGTGGAACCCCTAGAGGACTCATCACAAAGAACCCCCGCGCTGAACAACTTCACCCTAGACCCTAAAACTCACTGGCCCAAAACCCAAGGAAAAAAAGGTTGAAACTTTCAGAATCGACTACCTATTATAAGAGCCCCAAAAGTTGAAAAGCTGAGTTTACAGCCAATAAGAAAACCTAAACCCCTACAGGCTCCCGGACCCTCCCTCACAGGTCGCAAAGCCTCGACAATAGCCCTTTGTTCAACCCAGACTCTGCCCAAGAAGCCATCAACCCTTCAGACCTGTATCTTCCTGAGCCTCTTATAAAACCCTAACCCCTTACACCCCTGACGTCTAAGCAATTCAATATCCTCAACTCTGAAGACTTATGATTCTTCAACAAGCAAGCTGATCCTTACAGGAACCCTGTAAGGAACTGCAATATAGAGGAATAAGGCTCGCGGGGGTATACTATACTATACTACAACATGGACTATCAGGGGAAAATATTTCTACTTATTCCGACCCTTATATTGAGAACTGCAGTTCACTTTTGAACCCAGAATCTGCCACGTAGCTTGGAAGCAGTAAGCCCTAAACCCCTAGACCCTATAAGCTGCATTAGGAGCTAGAATTCTAAATATGAACCCCCAAAGGGAACTACTTTGGGGCCTTTGGGTAAAGCCTTTAAGAGCTGCAGACAAGCATCTCCCGAACGTACTCTGCCACTTCCAACAATCGGCCGGAAGCGTCGGGCTCCTCTCCATGAAAAACCGGAAGTGAGGGTCCAGGATTTAAGCTGTTAGGGTGCGCAAAAGCCTCGAGTTTAGGGTGAGAGAGTTTAAGTTTAGGGTGTTAGGATGCGAAAAAGTTCAGAAAGGACTGTACTGGGACCGTGCAAATTAACAATCCTTGCCGGGCAAACCTAGCGATCCACAGCTCACAAATCTACAACCAAGGCTTCTAGAAAGGCGTTGCGTGCGGGCAACAGCGCAAATCCACAACCTAGGCTTTTACAAGGGCCTTGTGCCCAAGACCCGAAAGCCAAAATAGCAAAAAGTCGAAACAGCCTAAAAGCATGATAACGTATCTCATGCGCCCCAAGTCTATGGGGTCGGCTCTGTTTCTTTTGCCTTTGTTGTAACTTTTGGTTGTGTTGATGATTTTGATTAACTGGTGATTTTGTTTTTTGGAATATGCCATGTAGTTTGGTTCTTGCTGGTTGTGTTGGTGTTTTTGGTCAAAGTTGTTTTTGTTGCTATGTTGCTTGTTTTGGTTGTGTTCCGGCTTGTCGTTCGATTTGGACCAAAGGGAGTATAACACTCCGAGGGTTCCTTTAAAGGGATCTATATTGCTTCCTTTAAGGGCTCCTATAAGGGATCTATAGAATCTATAGGCTTTAAGGTTTAGCTAAACCCCTAAACCCTAAACAGCTTTGTGCTTGGCCCGTCTCGCAGAGGGTCTTAAGTCATCAACATACGAGCCCTCAGCGTGAAAGTCCATTTTGGATGGAGGCACAGCTTCTGAAAACACTTTGAACAAATGTTGAATATATATATGTATATACATATATACTGATTCCATCAATCAAAATATCATATAACAACAGAACAAATCTTTAGTACTGTTCTTGAAAAGCCGCATTCCAGAATGTCTCCAGAATTCTTGGTATGTAAGTACAGCATACGTATATATATATATATATATATATATATATACATATAAACACACATTTTAACACTCACGCTCGACCACCAAAAATATGTACAAGAATACATATATTGCATAAGCATATATGCATATTTGCAATCATACATATTTACATCGGTACATATAAGCAAACATGTACATACATACCTACCTACTCTCTCTCTCTCTCTCTCTGCCTCCCTCCGCCTATGCGTGGTCATGCATCTTCCATATACATATACACATATACGCATATACGCATACACATATACACATATACACATATACACATATACACATATACACATATACACATATATACATATATACATATATACATATATACATATATACATATATACATATATACATATATACA
>BGNK01004583.1:0-42924 GCA_003297005.1 Symbiodinium sp. clade A Y106 | reverse complement strand
ACCATCGTACCGGACCTGTTCCAGGCAGCTCAGGTTTGGAAGAAGGAAGTGACCGACCCCAAGAGTCGCATGGCGGGGACCTCGCTTCGGTCGGCGCTCCTGTGGTGCATCCTTCATCGTTTGAGTCTTGCCCTCCAGTCAGACGACACGGCGCAGCTCGAGCTGGCGATGCAGAACGGCTGGTGCACCAAGGACAAGGCCTGGGTGTACCAAGTTTGGTCCCCGACGCAACAGCAGCTGGAGATCGACGAAACCCGGAAGCCGCTGTCAACCTCAGCGGTGCTTCAGCTCTTGTCGGACATGAAAAGCCTGATCAGCGGCGACACCGTCTCGAGGTTCCATGCGACTCGACCGCTGGCCGAGCAGATGAGCGGTCAGGTGCTCACGATGGTCATGGATATTTCTTTTCGCAAGGCCTCCGCCAACGAGCTCTACAGCAAGTTGGAAGCTCTACAAGGCCTAGCAGCGCTCCAGCTGTGCGGCGTGCAATTCCGAAAGGAAGGCTTCAAGCGCTCTCCAGCGGCGCAACGACTGCTGGAGCTCGTGAGCTAGTTTGCGCCTTGACCCTAAGGAACCCCTCGAACTTCTGCTACATGAATGTGGCGCTGNCAGCGGCGCAACGACTGCTGGAGCTCGTGAGCTAGTTTGCGCCTTGACCCTAAGGAACCCCTCGAACTTCTGCTACATGAATGTGGCGCTGCGAGGTCTTCTTTGGACGTTGGCCGATCACCTCGACTCGTCCGAGCTGTTCCACAGAACGGGGCGCGAGGCACTCAAGCTCGTACTTCAGCACAATGCCAAGCCGCTGCATATCTTTGGCATGCCGATGTGGAGGNTGTTCCACAGAACGGGGCGCGAGGCACTCAAGCTCGTACTTCAGCACAATGCCAAGCCGCTGCATATCTTTGGCATGCCGATGTGGAGGATGCTGCTTCACAACTGGGGTAATCCGCAAATGCAACACGACGCTGCCGAATTCCTAGCTTTCCTTTTGAGCAAGCTACAGGCCAATACCTTCACTTGGGGCTGGGAGGCCCGCATTGGCAATGAGTCTGACACTGCCAGCGAGGTTGCGGACAGGGGNTTCACTTGGGGCTGGGAGGCCCGCATTGGCAATGAGTCTGACACTGCCAGCGAGGTTGCGGACAGGGGAAACAGCCAGCAGGCCATCACCCTGGATTTGCCAGGACAGGAGGGACCGTATGATTTGCAGCTTCTTTTGAACGCTTGGCACGAACAGGCGCACACGCACGCATTGACAGGTGATGCCACGCTTCTGATGTTCAGACTTGCGCGCTACCGTCAGCAAGAAGGTGGCATCGTTCGCAACAATTGCGTCGTGACTTGGGCTTCCAGCGTTTGCATTCCTATCTTCGATGGTCAGGGGAATTCTTCAGTGGCGCAGGAGTTTGTGATTCAGGCGGTCGTCATGCATCATGGTCACACACTCCACAGCGGTCACTACACACTCTCCATGCATGCGTCAGACTTGACTTTTTTCTGCGATGACGGGGTGCTACCACAGCCTCGGCCACAGCCGGGCACCGGTCGTCACCATTCTGATGCTGCATACATGTTCCTCTGCAGGAGACTGGACCCGGCAGGGGGCAACTGCTGAGCCAGCTCAGTTGTCATTCGGGCGACGCTCGGCCCCATGAGGGCCACAGGGGGTCCCGTGCGGACCCTTAGGCTGCTTCTGTACAGTGCTGCAGCGACACGTTCATGCTACTTTCGCCTCGCCGTGAATTTCAACATGCGGTTCCTTCTGCTTGTGAGCTTGCTTCCATTCGTTTTCAGTGTTGCAGCTGGGCGGTACGATTGCCTATATCCCTGCTCGGTTCAGGTTTCACGAAATGCGCCACTCCAACCTTACGTAGTATTTGCTGTGATGCCTTATGCCGCTTACTCCACGTTCGTGGGGGGAGCGAAGGACACTGGGCGAAGGCCTTCCCATCCCTGCTCCCTGGTTTCTTGAATCGCCTCTCACACTCGAGCTCTACTACTTCGACTCGAGCTCAGGAAGAAGATAGCAGTGCCACCGAAGAGTATCATTGCGAAGACATGTCGTCAGATGTACATTCGGACCATCAGGATGGAGATGTGTCGGTTTCTTCTGAGCTGTCGCAGTATTCGGATGGGTTTGAGCTACAGGCGGTGACGTTTATTCCGGTGAGCTTGTATGACTCAGAAGATCGCGTAAACAAGTTCGCTTTCGACTGCTTGCGTCGCGGTTTTGTGTCCTTCCAGCAGCTTCGTGAACTATGCGAGATGCTCCCACCCGATGTTAAGCCCAGGAAACATGTGGTTGACGGTGCAGGCTGGATGACTTCATGTTTTGCACCCCGCTGCTTCACCACTGGTGCATATATCTTTGGGGGCGACGCTGGTACGCGCAGCAGCCTCACAGCTTTTCCATGGGTTGCGAAACTCCTTTGTGGCATTGTGCGAGCAGTAGCTGGTGACAAACCTTTTACATCCGTTTCGCTCACACTTAATCAATGGTCAGGTGTGCACGTGGACGCGCATAACAGCAAAGTTTTTCACAACATTCTCATACCCGCTGGCTGCTGGGATGGGGGTGAACTCTGGACTGCCGAAAAGACGGGGGACGTCAAGTACCCAGGCACGGAGCTGCTTGGGATTATTCGACCCGTCTCGCATCCTTACATATTGCTGAATGCTACGATTCCGCATGCAGTCATGCCCTGGACGGGCGAGCGTGTGCTGGTCTGCGCTTTCCATATTAGGGACGCTTGGCGGCTCCAGGAACACCATCTGCTGCACCTAAGGGATGCAGGATTTACAGTTGCCACGTGTGAGCACGACACCGACCCCTACATGTGATTGCTGCCGCCTCGCTTCTGCCGCTCACTTTTCGCGCTGAAGCCACAGCTAAGTCAGAGCAACCGTGANCGCTGGTCGCAGGAGGCTACGCTTGTTGGCGGACACCTCGGTGTTACGGACGGGTGCGCTCTCTGCTGGATGTCTTAGGGGACGCCCTTTGCATCCACGGTGTCGGACGACTCTAGGAACAGCTTAGCTGGACAGCTGCCAAATGTCACGTGCCGTAAGCGCGTTGGACATGCTGGCCACTCTGGTTCTGACGTCTCGTCAACTTTTTAGTTCACACTTTTGGTAGTTCTAGTTCTAGTTCGAGTTACCGTGCGTATGTCGCTTGGGCATTCGTGCCGGGCATGCGCTTTTGCACTGGCTGCCAGTGCTAGGGGCCAAGTGTCCTCCGAGACACCGGGTTGAAAACCTGTAGTGCCTGAGCNGGGCATGCGCTTTTGCACTGGCTGCCAGTGCTAGGGGCCAAGTGTCCTCCGAGACACCGGGTTGAAAACCTGTAGTGCCTGAGCTAGGCGACCAACGGGGACGCTGCTTGTGAAAAAAAGCCTTGCCAACCTTACTTCAAGTGCCACAGAGACAATTGCTCCCCACGGTGTTGACTGCATAATTGCCGGCTTAGTGCATCGTGCCAGGACAGGTCGTGCTTTCGGCCTCCGTGAGGACTTACGAGCCAGGACAATCGACTTGAGGAAAGCATACAAGCAACTGCCTCTTTCAGAAGAGGCGCTGCATGATGCTTACATTTGCGTATTAATCCCTGTGACCCGTGTGCCTGAAGCCTTCCTTTCCCGGGTTCTCCCCTTTGGTTCTAGGCCTTCTGTCACGGGTTTTTGCCGCACTTCTCATTGCCTTTGGTTTTTAGGGGTTAAGCTTTTTCGTCTTCATTGGTCCTGTTATTTTGACGACTATGTGCTGATTGCCTGCCTTGAGGAAACTGCGCATCTTGATCTGGTGCAGCGAGGTTTCTTCAGCATGATGGGCTGGGATACTTCCAACGAGAAAGACAGTGGTTTTCGAACTGTGGCCCGTGCACTGGGAGTTGAAATCAGTATGGCGGATTCTGCTGCAGGCCTCTTCAAGATATGCAATACTGAAGCGCGTCAGAAGGAGCTGGCATCCTGCATATCTTACATGCTGGAGCAAGGATCGGCGATGTCCAAAGAATTTGAGGTCCTCAGGGGCAGGCTGATTTTTAGGTGTTTGGCAGGATGGCTTGCAAGCATATGCAATGCATCTCACGTGCGTGTCGAGCAAAAGGTCTTGTCCGAATCCATGACGACTTGGCAGCGTCTTTGTTGTACATGAGAGATCGTGTGGTCTTGGGCGATGCCAGGATGGTGTCTGCAGCGAATAGACAAACCTTTCATCTCTTTACCGATGCCTCCCTGGAAAAAGGAAGGAGTGGCTTGGGCGCCATCCTCTACAACTCCCAGGGGCTTATGGTTAATTGGTTCTCGGAAGATGTGCCCGAGGATGTAGTTTCTGCCTTGAACATTGACGATAAGGAAGGTTTCATTTATGAGATGGAGGCCTTCGCTGCGATCCATGGGATCATAAGGTTGTGCAGCAAACTGCGCAACGTTGACCTCATTGTCTTCTGCGACAATCAAGCGACCGTTTCTGCCTTGATTAAGTCGGCCTCTGAAGCACCTATTGTTAGGGGTCTCTTGACAAGACTGAATGAGTTTGAGACTTCGAACGGCATCAACTGTTGGTTTGAACGTGTGGCTAGCGCCGCTAATCCAGCCGACGATCCGTCTCGATCTAAGATTGACGGCTTCTCGAAGTTCAACAGAGTTCGATGGCATCCCACTTTCGATGCCTCAGATCTCGACTAAGGGAATCCAACTGAGTCTTGAAGGATGCCAGTGTGGCAAACTTGCTGGACAATTTGCTTGCGGGACATGTGCAGTGCTTCAGTCTTTTCGCAATCGACTTCTTCAGTGCAGGGCCGTAGNGGGAATCCAACTGAGTCTTGAAGGATGCCAGTGTGGCAAACTTGCTGGACAATTTGCTTGCGGGACATGTGCAGTGCTTCAGTCTTTTCGCAATCGACTTCTTCAGTGCAGGGCCGTAGTGCATGCAGAGTTCGTCGGCTGCCCCTCGCGTTAAAACAAGTTGTGAGTGCGAGACTCTTATTTGTGTACATATATTGTATTATTTGATTTATATATGTTTGCAAGAATGAAACATGCATGAGATAAGNAGTTCGTCGGCTGCCCCTCGCGTTAAAACAAGTTGTGAGTGCGAGACTCTTATTTGTGTACATATATTGTATTATTTGATTTATATATGTTTGCAAGAATGAAACATGCATGAGATAAGAAAACCTAGTCATGCCATTGTCTTTCGGTAGAGGACGGGTTTGGACCAATACCAGGAGGCGGTCAGAGACCTTGGGGGCGGTGCCAATGCCAATACTTTTGTGGAGTCTTCAGAGCGGAGATTTGCAGATCGCAAGCAGACATATTTCCAATGACCGATGCCGGTCTTCGCATCCAAGCTGACGCCAGTGTAACTCACGAGGTATGTCAGGCAAGACACGGACTGGCAGGGAGTGGGAGGCTTGTTGGTCCTGCAGGAGGGTGCTGTGTAAAGCACAACTGTAAGATGTGCGAGTGGCGTGCTGAACGAAGTGCGACAGATCCCTGTGTCACCATTGCAAAGGAAAAACCATGTTGGAGAAGGGCTTGAAGGGGCATATGCAGTGTGGTTCCATGTTTCGCAGGGTCGTAGGAACTAATCACCGGACTACGGTGCAGTTTTCTTTTTCCAATATATACAGCAAGCTAGACTTCTCTCACAATGGTACGTTTGATCGCAGTTTCTTCACACCTGGGCATGTTTTCGGCTTCCAGCCTTAGCAAACTCGGCCAGTAGCATGATACTATCAAAGCAGCTTCTGTGCTCGCAGGACACAGCTACAAGACTCAGTAGTACTGGTACAGCTCAAAAGAGAAGAAAGACTTTCGCCTCACACGGGATTTTGAGCCAGCTCAAGCCCTGGGGTTTCGCCATGTCCACTGCAGCAGCTCCAGCCAGCGACCTTATGGCCTGTGATTGGCTGTCTTGGTCTGAGCGCGGGTGGCCGAGAGTTTTTCATCAAGGTTTCATCTGTGAGAGCTGTCATCTCGGCAGCCAACGTGTCTGTTGTGGACAAAAGGCATTTACCTCGTTTTGCAGAATGGTCATTTGATGGACTCGTGTTCTCCAGCAGGTGTCCTGAGGTATCGGAGATGGTATGCGGCGGTGAAGGCCCGGTTCGTGAGGTGTAGTATCTCAGCAGTCCTTTGCTATTGTTGCACTTAGATGGGACCCTTCGGGCAAGTCGTTGCGATGACCACATCGATCCTACTGGTGAAGAGACACCGGTGCTTGCCTCGTGTTTGATGGGGTCTTGTGTCTTGTCCTGGTGCATGTGCCCGCCAGGAAACGGGCACACCTTTGACGCGATCGTTGAGTCCCTCCAGGTGCGCAGAAGCGCCTTCAGCAGTCTCCACTTCATTGGATCCATCTGTGCAGTGATGGTGGTACCTCCGCGGCTGATCGCTCTGAACCTGCAGCCAGCAGACGCTGCTACCTGAGTTCACTTCGCTTCAGCCTGCAATTTCTTTTGTACATCGCCTGCTGCAGGGCAAAATCGAAGCTGTTTCCTCAGACACTAAGTCGCTAGTTCTGCTAGGTGAAGCCGGATGAATCCGATGGAAGTGTCCTCTGAGGGAAGAAGACCAGACCATCAGCTGGGTCCATGTGTGGAGGTCGGAGCCGTACGGGAACGGCGTTATGAGGAATGTGCTTTCGTGTGTACGAATGCAAAGCCCCGCGTTGCGTTTCATGGAAGGAATGGCGCCGGAGGCCAGTTCCTCGTTAGGGCTGAGTTCATGCAGTTCGCTGTAAAACTCGAGGCTCAGTCAACTGGCGCACCTGCAAGCCGGAGACCTCAGGGTTGTCCAAAATGTTTAAGTTTAAGCTCGGCCATAAGATACATCTTCCGGTTGCGGAGGTGCTCTGGAAGCGCGAGCGGCGTCCTTGCAACAAGATGCCGCACGCCAGGATGCCGAGACCGAGGCGTGCCCAGAGAGACCTCAGCGAAACTCCTTGACTAGGCCAACACTGTCTGCAGGCATCTGCTGCCAAGAGAAAGCTTGGAGGCACTGCATGGAGCGTTCGCAGGGGCACAGGACTTGACAGTTTCGAGTGACAGGCAACAGCAAATCTTCCAGAAGACCACCAGCGGCTTCTTTGACATGCTTGTGGCTTTCAAGCGTTCGAAATGTTGCCGATCACCTGAAGCCGATTTATTTCAGAAAATCATGTTTCCAGAATGTTTGACAGGCGCGACATGCGCCGGCAACTGGCGGACCCCTTGGCTGTTACCATGCAGTTACCTTAGTCTGAGCGTTGCCTACACAGTATTGCACTGCCTTGACTGCTATGACAGATCTCAACGCGAGCGAAGGCATTTCCTGGTCCAATGGGTGGACTTCCTCCCGCGCAGAGCTTTGTGGAGTTGTTTGTGGCAGCAGCATGGTCTGGTGATCGAGAGCCCGCGAACTGCAGAGTGATGTCGACACCTTTGGCATCCTTGATGTCGAGGGTGTAAAACACAAGGTGCACTTCGGCATTGGCGCCCCAAGCTTACAACAGCTGACAAGAGTTCGCAGAGGGTAGTAGTTCCATGCTGTCAGACCAGTCGATGTGTCCGTGTCAGGCTTTCTGCATGCCTTTTTTGGGCGGCTTCTCTAGCCATGATTGCCAGAACGTACACAATCAAGAATTTCATGTGCTCCAACAGTCGCCAGGAACACCGATGCCTGGTGCAACTTGCACGGTTTCCGACCGACAAATCCTGGATGCCCTCGTCTTGGGCAGCAGTGTGAGTCTGTGCTTCATTCTCGCACCTGCGTGAGGTCCTCGCGGCCAAGCCCGAGATTCACAAGCGGCTGCTGGAGACGGCTCGGCGGTTGCCCGAGATCCTTCCGGGCTCTGCCGGTCAAGGCCTTAGCCGTAGCTCAGCCTTGCTCGGGCCTCATGTTTGGAAGTCTTTGGCAGCTCACGTTTTTTCCAAGACTCTGCGGTTGCCAACTCTGCGGAGCTCTATGGCTCTCTTGCACTTCTGTACTCAACTCGGGCATGTGAAATCCGTTGCAGCTTCTCAGTGTCTTCAGTGTCTTCACAGACGCCGGGAATGAGGACGGAATCCCCGAGAGGTCGAAAGGAGATGGGATCTGTCTGTTATTGGGCTCGTGAAGTTTCGGTCTCACGACGCGCCTTCGCCAGAGGACCGGTCCCCTTGTTATGTCAACGGGCAGTCGGATGTGGACTTCGTCGTGGAAATGAAGACAGCGCTGCATTGCTTTCTCAAAGGGATAAGTCTTGTTCTTCTGCCTCTTTATGCCCTCACATGCCTGTGATGTTGGGTTTGCCGACTGCAGGAAAGATGTTGCTCCTTACGCGATGGTTGAACGCTTGCTGGAGAAGGAGAACCTGCCTGTGCTCTGCTGTGCTGTGCTACTGAAGTTTCTGACCCGGACATCACCAGGACACTTGGAAGCTGGTTGGCACAGTCCAGGTGCCATGCGTGGGCATGAGCGTCTACATGAGCAAATTGCAGCCTAAGATTCAGGGAAGATTTTCCCG
Source organism: Symbiodinium sp. clade A Y106 (assembly GCA_003297005.1). NCBI lineage: Eukaryota > Dinophyceae > Suessiales > Symbiodiniaceae > Symbiodinium > Symbiodinium sp. clade A. The sequence goes on along the minus strand of BGNK01004583.1, from coordinate 34,434 downwards.
GAGGTTCACAAATTCTCCTCCACCCAGTTCACCCTTCTCGGCAGCTTCGATGAGCAGAAGGCGCCTTGATCTACACATTGATTGCAAAGAAAATCGTTTATGCACTGTTGGAAAACAGCTGGACCTAAAACATGTGCATCCGCGCCGGACCAAGACAATCTGACATGCAAAGCACCTCTGGTCGGTCTCCGCAGAATTAGAAGCATGTTGTACTTTGCCAGGACCCCGAATTCAAAAAGGCCGGATGCGTCCCTGGAGTTCGTGCCGTGTCTCGATTTTACCTGGACGTTGGCCACAGGTATATTTGGACTTGACTTGTATTGAGAGTCCAGTACAGCACCAGCCTCAATGAACGTGTTTTTGCCTCGGGAGCTGTCAGCACCATGATTGCGAAGCGTTTGGAGCAGATGCTCATGACACATTTGTCGGGTCTTTGAGCTGATAACCCCGAAAAACCATCTGCCTCGGCTTGGAAAACAAAGGCCGGCGAATTCATGAGAATATTACGTAACGGGAACACTCCGACTGTAACAGGAACTTGTAGCAAGAACAGGCCAATCCGGCAGTTCCCGTAATGGCGTCCAGGTGCATCAAAAGTTTAGGGTTTAGGGGTTTACGGTTTATCGGGTTTAGGGTTTAGGGCTTAGGGACTTTACTTTGGTGTCGAACACATAAGCACTCATGAACATCTCTGCAATCAATTCAATTTTTCATGCATCAGCTTGAACCCATGAAACTCTGAAACTACAACAAATGCAACTGCTGCTACGACTGTCAGCCTGTCTGACTGTCTGACTGTCTGCCAGCTTGGCGCCTGCATGTGAGAAACAGAAATAACGTTGGTTGTGTGTACCCGCTGAGTATCCATGTATCAGCACGCATGTATTTGCCCCATGCATCGATATCTTTGTCTATTCCGTCTATTCCTATCTACTTCAGGCCTCCCTTGGAGGACAGGCTTTCGGTCGAGCACTCCTGCCCAAGCCTTGCTTGTTTCCGAAGGCAGTTCCTGTTCCGGTGGTCGTGTTGCACTGGTCGTCTGGTGGCTGTGACCGCCGCATGTTTCCGTCACAGTATGCAACATCGGTTTCCGTCACTTCCCAAGCGGTTCTCGTTACTCCCCAGACCCGCGAATCCATCCGTGTTATTGCCCCCCGGAAACCCAACTGCCAGACCCTGTCTCCGTGGGCAAGGATTCATGCCGTGCAAGAGCCGTTGATTGGCTCATGGGAAACTCCTCAACCGGCTTGACACGGGATATGCCTTCCACTTCTGAGTTGCATTGCCTTTGCCTAGGTTCAATCGGTTCAAGAAGCGACAAGAGGCATCCAAGCTCGATTGCGCTCTTTGCGATCCTAAAGTTAAAGTTCCCAAAGAACCAATGCGAGGCATTCAGAAAAGCTTTCCTCGATGTGCGGAAGAGCATAGAGGCCAGGCCGCCAGGCTTTGAGCATGGGCAGGCCCAGGCCCTCTTCTGTTCATGTTGCTCTGACCTCAACGCCTTGCCAATGCGGCAGGAAAATTTTGCTGAACAAGGCACTTTGGCTTTTGATGCCTACATCCACCTTCTCAAGGCTGGACCATTATCATGCTGATTCTGCACACTCGCACAGATGGCTGACGGGAGGCATTTGCGGCAAAAGTTCCCCGAAATGCCATCAGTGTTTATCAGGCCTGAGTCAGGCAAGAAGGAGACAGGGGAAGCTCTACATTGAAGTGTCCTGTTCAGGCTACTTGCGTTGGGCTCTTCACTCTTCAGATTGGCCACTTCAGACTAAGGCCCGCCGCGTCTTCAAAGTGTGGACTGTGATGTTTGTGCGCTTGCATCCAATCGCCAGGCAGAGCCTTTCGTTGGCACTTTGCTTTTTTGAAGGCTTTCTCAGATTCTGCTATCAGCACCTTGGCTACTGCAAACCTGAAGTGTCAGAATGTCCATCATGTGCTTGCTATCGTGAAGGTTCTATTTGGTCTGTCCGGCTTTTTTGACTTTCCGAGTGTGGAACGTCAACGGCCTCCCTTTCAGACGTTTCACTCGACACTGAGCCAGGACACGGATACGCCAGTTGTTTTGGGTGATACAGCATTGGGATATCGTCGGGCTGGCCTGTTGACTGGGTGCCCACTTCGTCGTAGCAGCGCATCATGCCATGCATTGCAGGGCGTCAAGCGATTGACTTGAGTTGCGGAAGGCGCACTCAGATAACGTCAAGAATTGTGTCACTCCAAGACTCCAAGTCACCCTCTTTGCGGAGGCTCCTTCCGCGAATAAGCACGAGCTGGAGGAGCGAGCTCTACTTCCGCAACCTCGAGGCGGAAGAAGCGCAGGCTGGTAAATGCCCATTGCGACTGCCGCAGCTGCAGGAACGGCAGCTGTCGACCCGGCCAGACGAGTGGATGAATGCCTCACAGCAGCATTCCTTGATGCCAGCCATGCGCCTCGTGACCTGCACCGTTCCTGAGGTGACCCACAGTCTCGACCCTCAGCAGGTGTCCAAAGAAGCCTTGGGCCTCCTGAAAAGGCCCCGTTCCCGTTGCGGCCATGGTGGCCCTGGCCCCTGGCACTGGAGTTGCCCCCGCCTGGCCTCGATGCCCAGCGAGTAACTGAGTAGCCATGTGTAGCCATGCGTAGCAATGCACAGGTCGATTTCCAGAGCTTTCGGATTCAGTTTTCTTGTCCTCTGGTCCTCCGGTGCTGCGACACTGGTCCTGTAGACCCCGCGTCTTCCGGTTTTCCAGTCTGCATAAAGTAGTGTGTATACATGATATATATATATGTATATATAATATGTTGCCACAGAGTGCAGAACTCCCCCAACGGCTCATGGCGGTCACATGTGCAGACTTCTCACCGTAACAAGGATGTATATACACCGATGCACGTAAAGACAGTGCGCATTCGAAACTCACACTCCAGAGTCTTGCCTCGGTGCGAGTAGGTAGGTATCCTTCCTGTGCACTCCCGGAGCATGAGCGGTGTCGTGAGAATAATGAAAACTCTGCGTCCAGTCTCAGTAGTGAGGTGCGTCGCCACTATGTGGGCTTCAAGCATGCTCTGCTTTGCAGGGCCTTCGTCTGTGACGATCCAGCCGGCAAGGGTTCAAAGCTCAGAGAAGCTACGGCATTCGTAGCAGTTGCCGCCTCTCAGCCCCTCGTTCTGAGGACTGTCATCGCTCGAAGCAGCTTGGGGCGACGCAAGCACATGATGTGAACAGGTGGGCGAGAGATGCTGTTGCCACAGGGCTAAGTGCTGGGTCGCAAGGATCCAGACCAAACTCCATCAGTTCCAGCTGATGGTCGGAATTAAAAGGTACTGGCCTCAGCCCACTTTACCTTTGTCGGCAGCTTTCATTCTCAAAGGCACCGGGTGGCAGATGGTGAGTGAGCCGTGAGCCTGCAATTTGGAACAACCCAAGCCGGCGCTTAAAGCCCATAGCGCTAGGTGGGCATTCATGGGCCCAATCTTGACTTGCAACTGCGGCTGATGTTCCAAAGGAGCGGCGGACGACCATCCTCCCTTTGCCTATAGACCTCTAGAACCAGGATTTCCTAAATGCGCCGTGCGCTTCCCAAACCTCTGTCAACAGCATCGGATTCTTGATTTGAACCTTCGGAGTCATGAGCGTTGTGACGAGGCTTGGTGTGAGTTGCGAAAAGCTGCACAGCCAGGCTGCCCCAGAAACGAGAGGCTGCTAATTGCTGGGCGAATCAGGCTCAGAAGGCTCAGCCAAAGCTTCTAGCATGTAGAGGTTAGGACCCGTTGTCTTTGCGGTCCGATAGTAAAGCGCTTTCGGCAGAGCTGTCACCGTTGCATTGCGGCGCTGCAGTGCGCTGAGAACGCCGAAGCTCTAAGGTGAGTGCTCCCAAAAGCAAGTGCCCTCCACAAAGTTTCAACATGCCAAGACGTGAACACGGTACCCAGTTGGCATTCAAAACTCTCGCGCTGCTGAGATGATTGAGATGCAACTGCTGTTATTGTGTGTAGTGTTTTTTGCAACCAACAAAGGTTTCAACAGTAGAGAACAAGGTCTGGCTCGTGTATCCATCTGCAAAAATGACAGTAGCGTTTGGCTTAACTCACATCTAGCAGATCAGTTCTAGTCCGAGATCAGTTGTATCCGTATAGACGACCGGCAGCTTCGCGGAGGAGTACTTTCATGTTTCACCCGCTGCCATTACCGTGACGCTTGCCACACAAGTCCTGCCTTGTTGCAAGTGGAAGCGCCACGGAGGGTGCGTCTTAGGCGTGAACCCTCATCGTCGTGCAATGCATCAAATTCGGTGCTGCACCTCAGCCACGAAGTGCATTTTCGCGAAGTCTTGGCAATCTTAGCTTGAACGTAAACATGAAGGCAAGCATTGAGGTAAGTGTCCAGGATCTGAATCGGGCTGGGTTTGGCCAGGCCCCGCACGATTCAGCATGCACCTTCCAATTACGTGGATGAGGGAACATGCACAGCCGTAGTCGCATACATCAGACTGCTGACACAAGCTGGACAGGGTCTCATGTAAGCTAAGAAGCAGCATTTGTGTGTGTGTGTGTATGTGGAAGTTGGCAAAACTTGACTGTCGGGTTTTTCTGCTCTGTGAGGCGTGCATGCATGTTAGATGAGGACTTGTCGTGGAGCTGCAGAGCTCTGGCGATAAGCTGTTCCTAAAGTCAAGGGCAAGGATGCGAGATCGTCAGCAGTGTGAGATGTGCGAGCATCACTTCTGGCCTGATTTCTCCGTGTTCGCACCAGGCTTTCAGCATCGAACTTTTGTGAAAGGGCTCGTAGTAGTGCATTAACATGACGCATGAACGTTTGGACCTCGTGGATTCTAGATGGGTGCTTTTGGAACACCTACTTGCGTAGGACCCCAGAGGATTCGAAGTCGGCGACCTGGATGCAAAAATGCATGTCATGTATGCGTGAAGCTCTGGTTCCTTTACCCATGCAGCATGCTGGGAGCAGCAGTATGGCTTTGCTGATCCAGCACAGCTAGACTTCTCGCTTGGTCGATGTGCCGTTTGCAGTTGGAGCTTTGGCTGGCGGGGGGGGATGGAAGGAGACAGGCTGGGAGCTTGCCAGTGGGTGCCCGAGCTTTGACGTCGTCTTCTGTCTGTACATGCACAACCCGTGCAGCACTTGCTGGTGCCGAGGGTCTGGACAAAGTCGAACATTATGGCTGACAAGGCACTGGAGTCCATTGCTTTCCACAGATGTTCATCCCTCTGTATTCGTGGTCATGCTCCTTTCGCTTGATTTTTAAGTACCTTAAGATCATTTGCCGCGTCGTCTCCGCAGCGCCCCTGGCTTGAAAAAGCCTTGGAGTGCTAATTGGGGGGAAGTCGTTGACTTCTGTGTGCTTGTTGGCACGGGCCCAAACAGACTCTGCAGGAAGCCGGGTCATTGCACGATGGCACTGAGGCCTCGTGAAGGGCCAGACAAGCAGTGAGGAACATGGAGGCCATCGGTGGTGTTGCTTCATGACATACTGTGATGGCTCTGGATCTAAACCTTGCTGCCTCTGGAGTGTCTTCGTGCCAGATTTCTCATTGGCACTTGTGGGTCTTGCTGCAGGTTTTTCACGAGCATGTCGCGGTTGTGAAGGCCAGTTTTTGGGGTAATGTTGGAAATTGTTTTGTGCTGACCGATCGGAGGACTATGCCTTTCCAATTGCCGGCATGTTGCTAGGTGAAAGCCTTAAATCTGCTTGTCCTTAGCTGCTTTGGCTGATTTAGCTCTTGCGTTCGAAGTTGCCTGGTGCTAAGTCCTGTACCCTGCTGCTTTGATGGCCGGTAGCCCGGCAAAGCGCTGACGCTGCATGTTGTGTTTCGCCGGCATGGCACAGTGGTCCTGAAGGCCTGGACAATCGTTGAGGGTACCAACTCGAAGGAAGCAGTCGTGAGCCGTTGTGCCTACTTGGTTCCGTGGTGCATCGCAGGAGCGAGATGATGCCTGCCAGGAGCAGCTTGGCGCTTGCCCCAGCGGCTCGAGTTTTCCCACGGCAGCCTCGGCCGGCTCTCGGCGCTCAGGAAAGCTCAAGGAGGAGTTCCAGAAGCCGCAGAAACTCGAAAAGACCCGGGAAGGAGCCGAGAAGCACTAAGCACATCCTAAGACTTCGCCGCTTCGCGATTGCTGCTTCGCTCTGCTTCTGTCTCTGAGATCTCTTGTGCTGCGCGCGAGGAGTCACCTGGACTCATGCAGCCAAGTGTTTCAAGAGGCGAAACAGCAGCCTGGTTACTGCCTGCACCCTAGAGTCAGAAGCCACCCTCAGGCGCATTCTTGAGAAGCCAAGTTTGAGCAGTGATGACCATTGTCTACGAGTGTCGAATGCTTGGGTCTGCCTAAGAGGGTACCAGTGCTCCGAGGGTATTGCAGTCGTCATCGCCCTTGTGGCATCCAGACAATTAATTTCTTGCTTCGCAAGTCCGACTTGTTTGTCTGGATAGTTACAATCTGGACATCTGCTGTGAGCTCACATGCCAGGTCTCCATGCCGGTGATGAAACCCGCTCCGCCTCAGATGGGACAGGACGCGTTGCTCGCCCGCTTGGGCGAGTGCGCAGCTCTGCAGGCCCTGCACATGTGGCGCAGGAGGGACACCCTCATCTGGGCACAGCCTGGCTTGCGATGGACTGCAAGCCCATCGTAGCAGACTGCGGCCCAGCCGATGCTCCATGATTTCCATTTGCAGTCTCGAGTGTTTCTCTTTCTCAGACGCCCTTTTGTTTCTATGTCCTCGGTTGAATTGATGTGCTCTCAGGCCTTTTCTGCCGCAGCTGCCGTACATGCCCAAAAGCAAATTGAAGCGTCTGCATGTTCGAGTTATTCAATATTTTCTTGCATTGGATGTTCCTTGAGTATCAGCTTTCGCTTTGAGGCCGGCCTGGCTATTAGGCGGCTCTCTCTTCCGCGTGCGGCGCAAAGACTGTTGCCCGGTTTTCAAACCACGGGCCATCTGTCATTCCCAGGTCCGTGCCAGGCATGGGCGCTTGGTCAGCGAGGCAGAGCATCGTCCACGCTGCTGCAATACTGGCTAACGAAGCTCACGCAGTCTGCGTCCGTTCCGTGAGTCTGAGTTGTTGGATTGGGTTTGTTCGGTTTCTGGCCGCAGCTTCGCTCTCGGAGCTAGTGACAGCTACAGTAGTGTCACGAACATGTGTCACGTTCTGCTGTCCGAATCGTTCTGCTGCCAAAGCGGGCTCGAGTGCTCGGTGAGTTGGTCTTCTATACAAGTTTTATCAAACAGGAGGTGACAGATTGCACGGTTGTCACGATCTTCCAGTCTGTTTTGTCATGGCATGGATGCTACGAGCTTCAACATGCCTCGTGCCTGCTTTGCAGAAGCTTGTGTCTGAAACGTGGGAGGTTCCCAATTTAGCCAAGTGCCTCGCTCCCCTCGCAGGTCGCGCCACCCAGCGCTGTGCGACCTTCGCAAAGTCAACAGACGTGATGGCCTTGGGCCTTGGGATAATGACAAGACAGTTCTTGGGCTCGGGCTCAGCTGGTGAACCCGAAGCCGGGGTCAAGTTCAGTGTCACAGCCCCATCCCATGTCAGAAGAATAAGGCTTGGTGCTAGAAGAGTTCCAAGGCATTGTGTTGACAGTTGCAGAACCCTAACTTACCAGGATGGTCGCTGCTTCACTCCATTCAGTGACGCCACTAGACGGAACAGGCAGAGAATAGGGGAGCGGACACAGCGCTCAGCGCCCAAGGGGCTGCAGGCTAGCCTGAAGGTGCAAAGCCAAGAGCTTGAGAACGGCCCAGATGGAAGGTTAACACTCAGTCAGACTCTTCGATGTAATTGGTACTCTGACACGGCGGTCTGCAGGAATATTGAGATGGGAGATTTATGGTCGGGCGAATTTCCTGTACGTCTCACCGTCTTAGCTTTACCCAGCTTAGAGTGGGAAGGGAGGGACTCTTGCAGACTTTGCGTCTAAGGCTACCCAGCCGTGCTTGTTTGATCGACAACTTTCGGGGCCGTGCCCTGGCAAGAAGAAAAATCGGCTTTCCAGGCTTCCACTGCGACTCTCGGCAGGTGGACCGCAGCAGAAGCACCAAAAGCGCCTGAGGCTTCCTGCAGCTTGCTGATAAAATTCCAAGGTTGTCATGGTCTGGTTTTGTAGGAGACCCACAGCAGCCCCGACGATCAGCCATCTCTATGGCACGATGTCGACCTTTATGCTCGTGGCTTATAGAAGACCGGGCCAAGAGGAGATCAGTCCGAGCCTTTGTCCTTCGCCAAGGTAAAGTCGTGGCTGGATGAGCCCACCTCACTCCTGCGTTACGTGATCATCCGAGGTTGAGCTGTCTTTCAGACTCCGGGGCGTCGTATTCGAGGTTAGGCTGTCGATGCTGAGCAACAGCTGAGGTCAACGAAATGCCAATGGGCACGCTCCGAAAGTATGAGGTACAGCCGAGCACTCAAGCTACATCATGATTCTCTGTCAGATTCGGACGCTGGACCTATGCTTAGGCCCGATGCTCCAAACAACGTGATTGAGGAGGCATCCGGTACGATGGTTCTGGGAAGAAGCGGCGGCTTTCGCATCTGTCTCCGCCAGGATGTAAAGGGCTCCAAGAAGCTGGCGGCTTTCGGCCGTAGTCCAAGAAGTAGAGTGCGCCAGTGCTCGGAATTCGCTTGAGAGATTGTCTGGTGCTGAGGCAAGCCGGTCCCTTTCAACTACGGCTGCTTCCCGCAGACGTATCGGGATCCAGAGAAGGCCAAGAAAGGCAGGAGTGCATTGAGTACACATTTTTTTCGGCTTTGACCAGGCTGACGAGCTCTACCAGGCTCCAGGGGATGATGATCCGTTGGATGTGTCCGGTCCCGAGAGTCTAGCAGTCTAGCCAAACTGTCCCACTTGGGGCCCCAGGGGTTGAGACTTCCCATCGCCCGTTGCAGGATTGACCTCTCTGACACTCCAACGGAGGCCGGAAAGCCCAGAGGCTGTGGTTGACTGCGTTTAACATGGGGACTGGATGGGACTGGTCAGGTTGGCACGGTTGTCCGATGCCGTGTGCTTGGTGCCGTCTGCCTGATCGATGAAGGTCCTCTCATCCGCACAGAGACTCTGCACATGGATTTGCAGACGCTCGTAGATGGCAGGCCAGGCAGATTGGAAGGTGATGGTTGTGAACGTGGACTCGTCGTCTTCCCAGCCAGCTGCTATTCAGACACCAGTTTCAAAGGCCTTCGTTCCTGAGGAAGAGTGCTCTCGCCAATGCCTACACCATTGAGGACGTAGAACGCATTTCGCCAAATGCTCAGGAAGATGGCCTTAGCGGCCTCAGCAGCCTAGCATTGCAGCATGGGCGGCTTTGAGTCGACACGCAGGCCCGGGCGCATCCAGTCTTGCTGGACCTGGATGGATGAGCTGCTCGCTCGGCATGTCAGAGAACTCCCCTGAAAATCGAAGTTTCGTAGAGCACAATTGGCACGCTATGCCAATTGTACCAACGTTCAAGTCAGGAGCGAAGCCCTCAAAGCCGTTAAAGATCGCATTTTCATGCTCCTCACAAGAAATCAAACTGGTCGGATGTCGGTGCTCGAAGCACGTGAGCCGACCTGACCGCAGTTTTGTCGCGAGGACTAAGTTTATAGGATGTGTTGGTGGAGAAGGAGATGTCCACTGGCTTTCGTGTTGATGCTCAGGCTCAAGAGTGGTGGTGGCAAAGGGAATGCCAAACTTCATCGTGAAATTCACGACGCCAACCGCTTCGCACTTACAGCGACGACAGTCGACGTCCACTTCGGGAGCGGGGCTTCTGCTCAGGAGCGTTGAAGTTGATTGCGCAGGCGGGGCACTGTGCAATGGCCATGTCAGTCCAAGCCACGCTGAGAATGCTCGGACTCGGAGGACCACGACTCCTGGAAGAAACTTGTGAGCTCTGCCGGACCTGATGGCACTGCCCGCCTGTGTCCTAGATCATCACGCAGACGCAGGTACAGCTGTAGCTTGCGTTGTTTACTGCAAGGTGGTCATTGGATTTGCTCGCCTCAAAGCGAAGCTGAGACGAGAGCCCAGGCCGTCAGAAACTTTGCTCTAGGTCCATGCCGAACGGCTTGAGCCTTCAAGGGCGGGAAGGGCAAGAGCGGCAAATTGTTTGCAGGTCTTGAAGCTTGGATGGGCACCTCCCTGTGTTGTAGATGCCCCAGCAGGAAGTGTGCATTGAGGCTTAAAACAAGCCGCGGCAGCCTTGCAGGTGCCCGGACAACAGGTGCGCTCTCCCTGCATGCTGGCTGGAGCGGCGCGCGCACAGTCCCGAGATGTGCAGAGACTCCACTATGGGGGCACCTGAGCACCTGGGTCCTAAGGTGTCTGTGCTCGCCAGGGCGGCTCGAGCTGTTCAGCTGGCGCGCACACAATGAAGCCCATTGGGCCTCGGCCCGCTGGGCTTTGTCAGGTCGTCGGGGCCTATGGTGGGCCCCTTGGATCATTGCACGCAGCTTCGAGGCGATCGTTCCAACAGAGTCCTTGGGCTCGAATTCTGATTGCTGTGCATAACATCTGCTGAAACCGAAGTATTTCTGCAGAATGCAGAGACGCCCATATCAATTGCGTTGTTTCTGCAGTCGCAGACTTCGAAACTGTTTCCACTGCTCGGCGAGAGCTGACTGGCAATTGATATGGAGCCAGCATCTGCTACAGCATTTTCCAGTTCCTGCCACGAAATGTAAGGCATTCGGCAAAGCTGCACGCAAGGAAATGCTAATGCTGAATTCTTGAAGTTGTCCGTGAGCGCCCTCTTCAATTCAAGACTAGTGTCACTAGCTCAAGGGCTTGGGTGTGAGATACTGTGAGACCCGTGGATACCTACGGATCTTGTCTTGCCAAACAAGGCAGCGTCTTGAAACGCAGGCAGAGAGGGCCTGCGCTTCATCTCCATTCAAATGTTTCCGATGAGCGACTTTTGTCAGGGTAGCCATAGGGAATATGCGGGCTGTCCCATTTGCACCCGTCCTTTTTGAAGCTGCCTTTACTTGGGCAAGCTCAAGACCCCCAGTGTGGCAACACATTCCTTTTTCTCACTGAACAGCCGAACTGTGACTTCACCGAGTAGTCTCCATCGACTTGTACACTTCCTGTGCTGAAGACTGTCTTCATCGAAGCGTGGGGACTTGACGAACAGTTGCGAAATCTGTCGGATTGTCGCACTTGCCACCTGCCATCCGCAATGCCAAAATGCCGCACGACACAGCATGGGCAGCTTGCTTTGAGTGGGGCTGCCTTTAAAGTCCTGAAGAGCGGACTTCTTTCTGCAGGGGAGCGCTTCCGTCAGCCCTCTGGAGCCAGGTGGGAGGGGGGAACCCTAGGTGGATCGTTGAGCCATGAGCTGCATTGACACATGTTGTGCACATGGTGTAGGACCCTGCAAGCTTTTCGTTGGCGGCATCTCCGCGCAGACGTGCACCGAGGCTCCACGCAGGGAATATATGGCAGTGGCAGTGACAACAGCGCTTTTGAATTCCAAGTCTCATTGCACGTCCACTGCGATTTCGTTTCCCAGAACGCTCAGCTGTGCGCTAGGCACTTCAATCCCACTTCGCCAAGTACGGGCATGTCATCGATGCTGTGCTGGCCTTGGGCCTTGGGCGCTTTTCTCCAGTCGCAGAGGGCAAGTTGAAGTAAACTTGGTTCTATTCTACCGAAACTCACCGGAACTGCGAGGTGGTCATGTCCAGAGATGGCAAAGCCAGAGGCAATCTATGGCTTTTGTTGGCGTAGGCAGCGAATGAAGTCTGTACCAAGTTACTAAGGCAGCTGCTGGCCCCCACACGAAACTGCTGTTGAACCACAGCAAAACAGCCACCACCAGAGTAAGTCCAAGTGATCTCTGCAGGCCGAATGTGATGCGTCCAGCATGGTCTGCGCAGCAACTTTGAATATCTTTGAATGAGTAGTCGCAGAAGTGCCAAACTGTGTGACCGTGTGTGACTACGACAGATTCAATACAATACTGCCTACTGGCCTACTGTATGGCAGCTTGACCTCACTTGCAGCTATCCCCTCTGGGAGGCTTCGGCTTCGTGACTTTCAACTCGGTAGTGGCAGCTGCGCCTTGGAGCAGATGGTTAGGGCCTATAGGGACTACAGGGGTTGACTTCTTTCGCGTTGGTGCCGCTTGGGCGCTGCGTTGGCTGTAGGTTGTTGGTTCCAAGTCTAATCCACGAGCCTGGACATTCTTCAGCATCTGCTTCCAAGTTGCCAAGGCGAATGCGCTTTCGGAGCCGCAGTGGCTGGATGGGCGACTCGTAGATGTGTGCAGCTTACACAGACCGAATGCTCCATAGTAGTCAGGTCGACTTTCCGTACCTTTCGAAACAGGTCAAACGAGCAGTTCCAGGAGAGCGTGTCCAGGACAGAACGCGAAATATCCTGAAGTGCCTGGCCACTTGCCAGCACCGCGGTCACGAAGGAGAGAAGCTCAAACAAGATCTTCATTGGTGGTCTTCCGCAGGACGGGGGTGGGGCTACTTCGGCGGAGTGACTAGCCTTTCTGCGCTTGGAGAGCTTTCTGTTTGCCAACAGGATATCACAACCGAAGCTCTGCGTGAGTACTTCAGCGTGTATGGTTCCGTAGCGGACGCTGCTGCTTGGCCATGTTCATTTGAGTGTCGGAAAATTTCCTGAGCTGCAACGTCGCCAAGCGCTTGTGCGCGTTGATCTGTGTGGCTGAGGTTGTCATGGTTGACCGTCGGACCCGGCGTTCTCGTGGGTTTGGCTTCGTGCGCTTTGCCAACGGCCCTCAAGGGGCGCAAGCAGCACAGGTCAGAACACAGCGCGCATTGGAGTCCAGCTAGGGGGGGGGGGGCAGAGCAGAGTGCTGTGCAGGCAGTGCTTATGGACTTTTCCGATCACTGGCTCGGAGGCTCCTTCACACTTGAGCTGTCACTGGGCCCTGCCGCCCTGCCGCCCTGCCGCCCTGCCATGCCAGATGTAGGCATGCTCGTCGTTGCAGTCTTCTGGCTCAACACACATACCACCTATCTGTGAGCCTGTACTGTAGCTGCTGTATCCAGCCTCCCAGCCATTAGCCCACTCCTAGCAACGTCCGGGTTTTGGACCCTGTGATGTTTTTGCTTCACGCCTGCCGTGCGTACTGCAGGCGCTCCTTTGCATCGCTTTGTTGCAGTTCTGTGCGGCGGGAAATGCAACAGGTCAGCAACAGCCGACGATGAGACTTGTCAGGCCGAAGTCGATGCAGAATTTTTCTCGAAAGAGTCTGCCGTGCTTGATTTTCAGGAATTGTCTGGGGTGTCAGCAGAGGCCATCTTGCAGCAGGAGGCTTCTGGCATGCTCGAGTCACCCTGTCCCGGCAAGTCCCAGATCTTGTACCGGAGCAGGAGACGCTGCCAAGCTCCCTCAACAGGAAGACGGACGATGCGCCAAAGGCACTTGGGTTCTCATTGCCTTCTTCTGGCTTCTCGCCGTGCTCTTGTGAGGATGCTGGTGGTCCCGTGCGCAGCTGGCTAGTGAAGAGATGCGGAAAGGTGCCCAATGTCTCTGCCGCGGCAGTGCGCGCCAGGCCTTTACTCTTGGAGGAGGAGGTGCGGATTTGCCCCATCAGCGGCTTGTCGACGCTACAGGCCAACGTCCTTGGCACTTGCATACCATACCTGTTTGCTTTCGTCGTGGTGTCGCAGGGAGCATGCCCCTTTGCCAAGCCGAAAGCAAAGGCTGTCAGAGCGAAACACCACAGAAGTACAACCAAGAGTGAACCCCGTAGGCCAAAGACGGGGGCAAGAAGCAGAGGGCCGCCGTGAAATTAGACTTCCAGTGGGAGCAGGCTGGGTGAGGTGGCTTTGGGTGCGCGTCTGTGCGCGTGCTTCGTGTGCAGATCAGGCTGAGAGCAAGGTGACAATCAGCGTCCGTGCTGGCGCTCAGCCAGCTCCGTGCATTGGGAAGTGCTGGGAAGCGCTTGGATCGATTGCAAACAGGGGCACATCCAACGGACGCGTTCGTGACCCTCGAGCTGCCGGATAGTGCCTCGCAGCAGGTCACCAATTCTGGTGCGGTGCTTGAGTCATATCCTGCACAAGACCATCGCGCAAGTGGCAGGAGATAAAGCGCCAGTACAAAGCCTTGTCCCTTCGACACCACCCAGCGTGCAGCTTAGCCTTTTATTCCGGGGCGACTCCTTCAATCGAAGCGTGTGCTAGAATTGAAGCCATATATGGAAGGACAAGAACCAGGAGGATCCGGATGCAACTGACCGGTTCCAAAGGACGGGCTCGAGCTCTCGAGCTGTACGGCCTTTTGCGTCTCAAGTTTACGGCTCAGGATCAAGGACGCATACCAGGCCCTCAAGGATCCTGAGTTGAGCCGTTTCTAGCGCCGTTCTAGTGCGGACCTGCTTTGTTTGCATCAGGACACTGATGGCGAGCTTGCCTTCCCTTGGGCCGATTATCCCGCGAAGCAGCAGGACATCCCGCTGGTTGGGGAGCCTTTGGGAGATCACGGCCCCGGCCCGGCAGGTGATGCCAGGAAATGAAGCCATCGCCATCTTTGCAGAGGCGGCAGGGTAAAGCAAGGAAGGAGCTTGCAGCCTTGCAGTGCCTTGCAGCCTTTGACCTGTCGGAGGTCGGACGGGAGGCCTGTGAAGAGCATCACTTCCAGGCAGCCGAAAACAGTCTCGTGATGCCTCTGCGCTTCTACGCCTCTTGCCTTGACCATTCACTAGAAAGTACGTTTCGGGGAGGATCACGCCTACCTTGCTCTACCCAAGAAATGCACGGAGAGAGAGAGAGAGGGAGAGAGAGAGGTGTAGGGGGTCAAACCCCTGCACCATAGCCCTGGCGAAAGAAAGAAAGAGAGAGGGAGAGAGAGACAACCCCAGTGCTTGGGAGCTCTACAGTAAGAACGGGGTTGACAGCTACAAATGGGAATCATAGGGGCGCAGATGAGGTCTGGGTTGTGTGGCGTTGCTAGTGTTCGGGGTCGGGCGCTGTCAACCCAGAAGCTGAGAGCATATCGTGCCGCTAGTTCCGGCACTTAATGAATCCAGAAGTGGTCGGGCGGGCCGAGTGGCTGCGGGTCGCGAGCGACCCCCAAGCCGGCAGAAAAAAAGACAACCCTCCCCAATCACTGGCGAAAGAAAGAGAGAGAGAGAGAGAGAGAGCGTCTGCATGTGAATGTGTGCATAAGGGGTCGAGGAGGGTCCAGGGATCACGAAGGCTCACGAGCAGTCGGCTTGCTGAGCCCATCCCTACACATGAGCACCAAACTCCATAAAGCATGAAATTCAATCGTCAAGCTGGCCGAAACCTCAATCAACATCCTCGCCATTCATTGGGCGACAGTGTGACCACACCCGCGGAAAAAGGGTGTGAAGCACTGGCAGCGCCGGGAGAACCCGCAGCGCCCACGAGAGTCCTCTCTTTCCCGTTCCT
Organism: Symbiodinium sp. clade A Y106; assembly: GCA_003297005.1. Taxonomy (NCBI): domain Eukaryota; class Dinophyceae; order Suessiales; family Symbiodiniaceae; genus Symbiodinium; species Symbiodinium sp. clade A. The sequence goes on along the minus strand of BGNK01004583.1, from coordinate 19,053 downwards.
CTATCTTTTTGGGCTGCGATCTGCCACTGTACAGCGCATAGCAGGCATAGCATTGCCTGCTTGAGACGTGCATGCAGCTGCATGCAGCCATGTAGTGAGAATGGAGTGGAGGCGACCTTCGGTCCAAGCAAGCACAGTGGGGGCTTTGGGGGCGGGCCCTACCCTTGCAGGGCTTGCAGCTCCGGCATCTCGTGAAGTCCTCTAACGTGCAGGCCTGCATGGACCTTTCTCATGGCCACGGTACAGAACCTGGCCTATCAGGTGTTGAAATTTGAGCGGGAGCTCGAGGAAGGGCGTGTCACAGAATGCGAACTTCAAGCCTTGTGTGCGGTGCCCAGAGATGCCGAGCCGAGCAGGTCGCATGCCCCTCTGCACAGAGGTACGGACTCTTCTCACTTCGTAAATCACCTGATCAAGGCCGGGCGTCGCTTCTTCGGAGTGTTTCGGAGTTTTGGACCCTTGCTTAGCAAAGCACTTCGAAGACCCAGGTCCATCGGCGCGTGCAGGGCTCGGCTAGTGGCCCTCCCCGGCTTTGCAACGGGCAGTTTCCGCAGCGCTCTCTCAGGATGCCTGGGAATTCCAGGAAAGTTAGCCTCGCAGCTAGCAGCTAGCCGGCCCCGCACTCGCCGGGCCGGTCTCGTTTCATAGCGTTAACGAGCTTGTGACCCGACCTGTACATACCTTGGGAGCAAGGAGCTGGGACTCGCAAAGGGTTATGAGCCACAAGCTATGTTTCTTTGTGGTGCACACTCGGTGCTTCCGCAGCTTCCCAGCTTCCGGAGCCGGGAAACGTCTGGCTCCAGACCTCAAGATGTCGGGCTCGCATTTCTTTCCCAAGCTGATGTATGGATTTTCGCCGCACCGGCCCTCCCGTTAGTGGTTGTTCAGAAAAATGATACTTCGTGAGTTGGTCTGAATGGAGTTGAACTGAAGCGCCCCATGAAGTCTCCTTGCAGGCAAGTGGGTGGAAGTGAAGCCAGCCACACCGGCTGCACTGCTTCAGGCAGAACGGCCATGCAGTTTGCACCGCAAGACGAGCGACGAGTGGGGGGTTGCGGTCAGGAGATGGCGAACTGCCTCGACAGATCCTACTCTTCTGCCATCGCCTCTGCTACGCCTGCAGCATTTGACGGCCTCTACTGCGGTGTCTCTGCTCTCTTTGGGCTTTGCGCGTCGTCCTTGTCGTCGTTCATGCCACCGCCACAGCCGCAAGCGCTGGCTTTTCGTTCTCAGCGGCAAGTTGAGGCGGAGCTGGATGATATGAGGAGTTGCATGGATGGCCAGCCGCCCTGGCCTCAGAAGAGACGCGAGCCATGGGCCATGGAACCTCTCTCAAGACCGACTCTGCAGGCGGGATGCACACTACATGTCAGGCGCGTGGGCGTAAAGGAAGAGCCACGGTGGAAGCCCCTGAGCCGCGTTTCCCCCAGGAGCTGCCAGCAAAGGGTCACGTGCTCAGATCTCTCGACTGGGCAGCAGTTGAGTGCGAGACCTGGGCGGCGAGGCCTGGCGTGGCTCGACGAGGCCGGATATCCGGATCCGGATCCGGCGAAAGGCCAACTTCCAGGCCGCCTGCAGCGTATCGCAGCGTACTGGGCCGAGCGGATCCGCTCCTCCGTGTCTGCGGCGAGGGCCGTTCCTCCGGCTTTGCCAACGTTGCTGGGAAGCGCAGCCGGTCTGGCACTTGACGTCTTGACGTCATGCTCAGTTCGTGCTCAGAAGTCCCGTAGCCCACGTTCCAGGTCAAAGGGTCGGCGCGAAGCATCATACGGTGCAGCACTCTGTCTTTGTCTCTTGTGGAGAGGGGTGGCCAGGGAAGCAGATGTACTGTGCAGCGTCAGGGGCTGGTCAGTTCCCCCAGCTTTAGTTACTAGGACCAGGATATACCAGGATCTTCCTCACGAGAACACCAAGCAGTCACTCCGCGAGGCTACACAACGATACACACTCGTTTCGCGATCCGTTCGCTGGACCGCTGTGACCATCTCGAAACATCCTGCAGATATGCAGCTATCGTAGCAGGGGCAGCAGGGTTGTTTACAGACCAGGGTCGCTGCAAGGCTTCTCAAGTTGCAGAGGCTCACCGCAGCAAGAGGTCGCAAGACTTGAGAGCAGCTCGGTTCAGCACGCACAGTACAGACACTGCCGGCGATACTAGCGGACCCTCTGTCTACCCAAGAACAAGGACCTTGACAAGGTTAAGGTTAGGAGCAAGGGCAAGGATCGAGAATCAAGCCTCCAGCTCTGGATGTGTCATGCGTTTTCTGTGCAGCTTTGTTTCTCTGCATCTTTGCAGCTCCCGAGAGTTCCAGATTCGGAAACGACAAGACCTACCGGGCTGTGGCAGAGACCGAGAAAGCGGCCCGTCGCTTCGCGAGGTGCCCCCCGCCGGCTGCGGCTGGCCGGGAGCCATGGCAGCCTCAGGCTCGGCAGCAAAAGCCTAAGCCCAAGCGCACCCCACGAGCTGTTAGCCGAGTGGCCGAGCAGGTCCCTTCTCAGGGGATCCTGGAGCGATCTGCAGACGTCCCCTCAGCCATGCCGGAACGCCTTCCGGAACAGCATGAAAGCCTGGCCGAGGTCTCTTGGCATCTCCCATGAAGGCCAATCCATCTGTGCAAGTGCAAGCTTATTCTCCTGCAGCTTCGCTGCGGAGTGGGCTCAGCGTCAGGTCGCTTGTGGAGGTGGCTACTTTGCGCCGAGGGTCGCAGAGGACTCCAGCAAGTGCCACGGGTGACGCCTCATGTCTGGAAATGCTTAATGCTGTGCAGGATGGATTCGGACTGCCGACCTACATGTCTCCAGAGGCAGTTTGCCACAGCCAAGACAACTGATGAGTTGAAAGCTCCATGAGAGAGGTCTAAACCCTGTGTGTTGCTTGAACCCGAGCCTTTCCTCTGCATGCTCCTGGCACACAATGCCCTGGGGGGCGGGGGGGGGGGGNGGGGGGGGGGGGGGGGGGGACACGTAAGAAGCATTTGAGGTGGCCTCGCTTTGGGACGATGGATTCCGTAGGACGGTCAGGGCCTCTCCAGCAGTTTTCTACGCTGTACCAGAGGTCCAGTTGTTCTTTTGCTCCAGTTTTGCTCTCAGGCGAGGAATCTCACTGTGCTGGCATCGGTGCCGGCCTGCGTGGCTCTCTCAAAAAGAGCTGCCGTCCGGTGTCGCCTTTTCATCTCTTGGTAATCACAGGTATGCCTGGGTTCTTCAGGCCTTGTGACAGCAGCGCTTCTTTAATATCTGCATAAATTCGAAACAATTCAGGTAGGTTTTTCGTTGCAGCACAAGCTCATATGGCCAACAACTACCTCGAGTGACCAGATAGCGGGGAGTGAATATCTAATCGGCACGATGAGCTGTAAATGCCTTCACCGGGGAAGTTCTGTGAGGAAGAGATTGGGAGGGCGCGACAGCTAGCTTTGTCCGGGACGAGCCCGTGACACTACCAGGAGATTGCTTCCGCACAGCGGTTTCCTCTACGGTGCATCAGACTTTTTGCAAGCTTGTAGACGTGGTGGGTGGCCGTGCTCCAGCAGCGTGGCTGCCTGCCCGAGGTGTAGTCTTAGGAGGCACGTTGCCGTCGCAACTGCCTGTCGCATTGCGGTGGATTCCAGCAGCCCGGCAACACTACAAAAACATCGCTGCAGCGAACAGCTGCACCAGTGCCATTTTCTCAAATGGATAGCCCGGTGCCACGACAGAAGGAAATCAAGAAATTAGAGGAAGTTCTCGTTCCCTTCTCGTGCACACCTAGAGGCTTGCAGACTTAATTCGGATGGAGGGCCCAGGCCTGAGGGTGCTGGCCAGATCGCCAGGCCACCAGCCGCCCATAGCTAACGTTCACACCAGAGAAAAGGTCTTACAGTCTTACTCGATGCCTTCTTTTCACTGCTGGACGGAGCTGTCACTGTTGCTGCTTCGTCCTACGTCTCGCTGCATCGTGGATGCCAAGCTACTTAAACACATTCAACATCGAAGTAGCCTTGACGTACCCTTTACAACCTGCCTGAAACCGTATCGGAATGCATCGGACACAGTTTCAGCTTGCTTGCACCCTCGTGCAGCCATGCCGCATTGGCGACATCCGTGACAGCGCAAGCGGCTCTGAGGCAAGGAAAACGGATCCGGCCTTCATCGGATCGACCCGTGGAATCCTACTCGTACTGGGCTTCGCAGTTGTTCCGGTTGGACCGTCGGGCTTCGGCTGCCCCGCACTTGCCACCTGCCCTCCAAAAATAGGACTGCGGCGAGGTGCAGTTGGGATCTATCTTTCCACTCCTCTTACAGATGTCATCGTTTCTCTATTCTCCGGTATCTCGGGCTTCTATCGAACGAGAGCAGGGCATCAAGTCTGGGGTGTCTTGGTCCCTAGTGTCGAGTTCAAGCGGGGTGAGCATCCGCCTTGTGACATCTTGTGACTCCTTGGTGAGAACACGTGTCGAACTGGATCTGAGCAGGGTGGATGGGGCACCTATCTCAGAGCCGCAGAGTCATGTCATGTATGCGTGGGGGTCGTCCTCGCTCGGCTCGCCGACACTCTGAGGTGGCAGAACCTGAGCAGCTCCTTGCGGCTCTGGGACTCTTGGCGAACGGGGGAGATCCGTGAGTCCGTGTGAAGCGCCCTTCGGAGGGCACTTCAGGCTTGCTTTCTGCCTGCCGAGGACACGAGCTCCAAGGCTGTCGGAGAGGCTTTTTCACTTTTTGTTACTGCACCGATGCACGGAAGCCGAGTGCAGTCTCTGAAAAGGTTGAGGCCGCAGCTGAGGAGCTGCTTGCTAGCCCGCGGCTCGTGTTTCCAGGCTCCGCCAGACTGCCAGAGAAGTGCTGCTGTGCTGTCATGAGGTGGCAATGACGCGGAGGCAAACCAAGGGGGGAGAGACTTCGCAGGAACCTGCGGCAGCGGCCCTCGAAGGCTCTGCAGCTCTTTTCCGAGGCGTTGGATCCGTTCTGGCCCCATATCTGCCAGACGTATGGACAGCACAGCCAGTGAGCGAACTTCACACTGTTTGACTGCAGTGCACTTGTCCCGGAACAAGAACTTGTGAGGTTTACGGCTCGACCGTCACTCTCACCCTCGGCTGCATCGACTTTTGCTCGGGTCGTTTTCGAAAGGTCGCTGCAGCGTGGGACTGACTTCCTCAAGCGCCTCGTGTGGCTCCAAGACTGCTGCAAAAGCAAAGCGCCACTGCGACATGTGCGGGAAGTTGCAACCATCTCCCTCGATTCCCTAGATGCCTGGCCGATCCAACTCAACGTGCCAAACGAGCTGGTAGACTGAAAGAGACAGCTGCAGAGTGCTGACATTAGCCTCAACATGCTTTGCAACAGTTTGCGACATTAGCCGCCGCAAAGCACTTGTAGAGAGCTAGGCCAGGACGTTTTTTCGCCTCCAACCTCATCTGTGCAATCATGCCGGATCCCTTAATGGAGCGTGTGATGGCCGTGTACAAGTGCGGGGCTAAGCAGAGCGAGCAGAGTGGTCCTACGGTGCTCAGAGCTAAGTCTCGGTCTGATGAGGGGAGAGCTCACTGTTAGCCACACTTGAAAGCGTTTTGGACGGAATCGTGAGCCAGAAGAAGCGCTGACCTTCGATTCCCTTGACGGAAGTGGTGTTTGCAGGGACGTGGACAAGAATGACGACGGCTTCTTAGACAAAGACGAGCTAGCCGCAATGCTTGATGCAGTGGGTATGCCCAAGGATCGGATCTGAAAGCTTGAAATTGCTTCGGTGGGTGAAAATCCGCGCAGCGCTCCAGGAGCGGGCGCATGCGCTCTTCGACGCCGCCGACGTGGACCGAAGCGGCACCGTCGACTTCGAGGCCTGTTCCCGGCAATTTGCAACATCGATGCTTGGAGCATTCCACGAGCGATGTGAGGAGTTTTGCACGTGGCTGTTCTCGGATGTGTGGCTTGGCTGGGGTTGCCTAGAGTTCGTGTGCAAGGAGTCCCGTAAACCCCAGTCTGGATGTCGGCTCGGCCGAGGAAAGAGCTGATGGAAGTTTGCGTGAAGCAGGGCGAAATTGTGAATAAGCACCTGAAGCTGGAGATGACAGTAGGTGACGTGCTCTGTTTCGGTCTTGATGAGCAGCTGGTGCGCCTTTCGACAGCAGCCACGGAGGGTGTGTGCACGTTGATTTTGCTTTGGAGAGTTGTCGGTCGCTGCAGTGCATGTCAGACGAGGCAGCCAGTTCAGATATGAGATCTCTGTGGAACCAACTGCCGAGACTGTCAAGCACCTTGAGTCGAGATCGAAGCTTTATGCGGACGACAGAAAGAAGCAACAGCTCGATGCGTTGGAAAAAGGCATCACGGAGGCAAAATCGAAGCTGGAGGCCGCAAAGGCGAAAGCCGCGAAAGCCAAGCCCAAGGATGCCAAAGATGCCAAGGACCCCAAGGACGCCAAGGCAGAACCCTCGCCTGAGGAGGCCGCAGTGCTGGATTGCGAGAGGAAGCTGCAAGCGGCCGAGAAGGCCAAGGCACGGACGGAGGAGACCCCACCAGAGCTTCAGGAAGCGCCGTTCCTGGACAAGGCCAGGCCGCCGCGGTGCGCAAAAACCTACACTCAGTACATTTTAGGCCTTCAGCCTTCCGCTGCGAGGTCTTCGACAGCCTGGTGGCCGTGGACGACATCTCCGCAGGCGCGATTCCACGGCGGCACGGCCTGGACCTTCCTGGATTCCTGCCTTGCCGGCTGCTGCGCAAGCCCTGTGAGGCTCTTCCGGTGCTCATGTGGTAAAGTGGAAAGCCAAAGAAGAAGGCATGGCCACGGTGAAGCATGGTGGCATTCAAGACTCCGTTGAGACCTCCCCCGGACTTGCTACTTGAAGCTTTCCAAGGAAGGTCCTGCAGTATTACACTGTTGTGCTGGCCTCGTGAAGCTTCGCCACTTGCCTTGCAAAGCACAAGCTTCCGAGGTCGAGGGTCCGGACGACAAGGAAGTGGAGAAGGCGGCATCCTCTTTTGCCACGGGTTTAGGGGATCGTCGCGGGTGGAGGTAGAGACCTTTGACTTCACCGTTACTGTAGTCCCTGCTGGCTCCGGAGCGGCGTGCCTCAGCCGCATCAGACACGACGCGGTATCACCCACGCGCAGGTGTCTTTTCTAGATATGTGCCTCATCGGGGCTAGTCTCAGACTCACATGAAAGACCGCACCCAGGAAGGCAGACTGGTACGCTTGGAGCTGGTACGATGTCAAATGGATCAAGACACCAGCCAACAAGGCTGGAAAAACACTCGTTCGACAGTGTCAGATGTCTAGATCGCCCCGTTCTTCAGGCAGATAAGTTTGCCAAGAAGATGGGTCGTGCTGCCAAAGAAACCTATCAGAATGTACATGGTTGTAGGAAGATGGATTCATGTGGGCTCTGAATCTTTCTCAGGAGCTCCAGTGGGTCCCCTCCGTCTTCGGACCTAAGAAGGAGAAGCTGCTGCCCGGCTATCTCGAATCGAAGCACTTGCGGTGCTTTAGACAGCGAGAAGTTCGTGAATCACCGAGGCACACTCAGCTTACCTATTGCTTCAGTCCGAAGAATGTACCAAGTGGCTGAGCTTCGGAGGCTCCTAGCATCCTCTCCATGTTATGGTCAATAGCATGGTTGAAGTAGCGTCTCACATTCCATGGGTCCGCCGCAAGTGTCACAACGGTTCTCTGCAAACGCAGAGCAATCCGCGATGAAAGTGCAGCTGGACTCTGGAAAAAGCAGCGACCCTTGCCTGAGCCTGGCAACCTGGCAACAACAGCATGGAGCATGGGACAGCATTGGAGGCTCAGACCGAGGGGGCCAAATGTCGCTGCGATGCTGTTTGGTATGGCGACACGTGGCCCCGGCCTGGACGCTACCGGCCCCGGCTTGGTTTTGATTTCTCGGCCAGGATTGCCTACGGCTGCAAGACCTGCGGCTTGAGAGCCTGGAGTTTTGACGTCTTGAAAGCTCTCCCAAGCTGCCATCAGCTGAGACACTGTTCCCCTGAGGCCTTTCCTCGGCCAGCTGCATCTGCGTTTTCTGCTTCGATGCCGCTTTCTTACCCTGCCGTCTTTTTTGCAACATCGCATAATCTTGGCAGTGCCGTATGTTTCTCCTGTAGACGGCGAGTGGTTGCGAGCAGTTTCACAGTCAGTTGCTTTCATCAAAATTTCCTGCTTAGCTTAGGCCGGAGACCACGAGGGCCCGGCCTCCCAAAGGGCCTCGCGATCAGGAGTGGCTCTGAATGCTCAAGTGTTGGGGTTTCGGCTGTAGGCCACGACTTCTACATCTCCCGTGCAGCGTCTCAGAAAAGGATCACGTATCATCCATGAGGGGCCCAGGCCCACAGTGTCAGCGGTTTGCTTTCAGGTTCCGACTACGGATGCTGCGACTGTGGCGATGTGGGGAGCCCAGAAAAGTGGGAGGTTGCTGGCCATGCGCATCTGGCTGAGGCCTATGCCTGGCGACAGAGTGGCTTCTGCCGACACCACCCTGGCCCGCGGGAAGATTCAGAGCCTCCGCGCGCACAGAGGGCAGGTCCAGACTTACATCGTGTCATCGCGGGCTCCGAGGGCATGAGGTCAGCGTTCATCACAGATGCCAGTATGCTGTTTCTTTGTGTCAGCTGAAGAATAGGATTCAGAAACCACTTACAGTTCACAGAGAAAGACCGGGAGTATGATCTGCCCTTGAATAGGAGCCATCGGTCCGTGTCCTGCTCTTTGTCGCGTGTATGGCAGTGTTCGCCCTGTCCTGTTCCACACCTTTAAGCATAGATCAGGCCTGCCTTCTTTGGTCCTTCCAAGCCTCGCCCCAGCCGACCCGCTTGACCTTGTCATCCTCTCAATGCCGTTTTCCCAAGGATCCCGCCCAGCTGCTGCCGGAAGCCACGCGAAGACGAGCACAGCTGCGACTCCTGCTCGCTTGGTACAGTCGGGATAGGGATGTGTAAGAGGAACACTAGCAGCTTCACTAGCAGTCACTAGCTTAGTTTGGAGTTTGGTCTTGGTTCTCCGACTTCACTGGGCCCGCGTGAGACAAGGACACGGACAGGCAACGGGAAGTAAGAAACGCAGGGTGCAGGACTGAAAGATGAAAAGGGATGCACTAGATAAATGCACCCTGGTCCTAGGTTCTCTGGTAGTCGTTGATCGGCAAGCATATGGTATACCAGCAAAAGCACGCGAATATCTGAGCATAAGAAGTGAAACTAATACGTCCGTGAATTCAAGAATTCGGCGGCTTCATCTCCTGAATTCGCGGCGCCGACTTGCGGGTTTGAACCGGCTGACCGAAGGGCGCAGCATGGCGCAGCAGCGCTTCCTACCAGACGTCATGCAAAGTTCGTAGATGCTCGTTGGTGCATGTGGAGTGCGTTGATCGCACTGGGGTTCTCCCTGTGTCATCCTGTGTCAAAGAGTCTGTATTTTGCTCGTTGCAGCCTGCGCTCCCCAACGTAAAGCAAAACACATGTGAAGCCCTCTAATGCAGCAAGGCTTATTCCTGCACAAGTTCGGCGGCTGGTGCTGTCCACAGTCGTTGCGAGTGTTAAGTGTTTGGATCTTTGAAAGCATGTCGTGCCTAAGGTGAATTTTCATCCGAGCGTTCTGCCCGGCGTCGGCAGCTTCGGCGCAGCTTCGGCTCGCGCTTGGAGCAGTGCCCCTCAGCTGAGGTCGACCCGCCACCGGTGCCGAGCAGAGCCCTCGGAGCCCGGCACTCCTCTCTCTCTCCTGGGGCAGCGCGCTGCCTGCGGATGCCTCCTGCGGATGCCTCCTGCGGATGCCTGCTCTGCGGCATGCCGGAGCCGTCCTGTGAGAGGCGAGCCTCGCCGGACCAGATCCGTTCGCATCACAGTTTCGCACAGACGTGCAGTGCGCCGTCCACTGTGCACTGTGCAGTGCCATGGGCCATGCATCGCCTGGCGAGGCTTATTCGGCGTCGAGCAAAGGCCTGCCCCTGAGCTCCGGGGCTCCGTGACGCAAGTCCAGGAGTGCACGAGGTACCTCGACTGGATCCCAAAGCTCTCGGGCAACCGACGAGGCAGGGATGGGCTCCCACGTCCAGATGCGACGTTTTTGATGGGCCTTCAAAGGATTCCCTTCGGGTCTTGATCACCGGCATCAACCTCCGAGTGACGGAGGCACTTCCGTCGCTTCGCATCACTTCGCATCATGTTTCCAGACCTGGCGAGGAGCAGCTCCGCGAGTTTCTGGAAAGCAAGCTCAGCCTTGGCCTTCCGGCGGCAGAGGCGCTGGGGTGCGGCCCTCGTAGATCGGAGACTCAAGCCGTCGTCAGGTCGGCACGCTTCAAAACTTGGAGTTACAGCGCGACCAGGCCAAGGAAAGGAGGGTCTGAATTCAGCTGGGGCCGAGTGTTGGAGCAAGAGGACAGCAAGGCCTCCAAGGGGCGAGCCTACATCAGCATGGCCTCCAAGGCAACGCTCTCGTCCGTCTGCCTCTTTCACTTTGCAACTGTGCTGGATACTCTGTAGCTTCGGCTCGAGTGTGCTCAGCACCCACTGCACTGCACTTCCGTGCTGTCAGTTGCGTGTCGCTCGAGCCCCGGGAATGGGCTTTGCCAGGAGAGGCTGTCCTTAGGTCAAGCAACAGTGGAACTGAAGCATGATACAATTGATGATCCCTGATACCGACAAGGTTTCGACCACATTTGCGACAATGTTGTGCTGGACTGTTGAGGCCATGCTGGTAAAGCGGCTTAGTGCAGCAGCCGTCCTGCCACAACGTGGCTCTGCTGCCACTCAGCCGGACTTAGTCGAATCGTGAAAAAACTTGCTCTCGGAGCAGTTTGTTGAAACTTGAGGCAGCAGCTGGCTTTGACTTGTCGGCTGCCGAAGCGACAGTGATCCCTGCCGGTGGCAAGGTTTGGGATCATGACGGCTTTCGACATGTCTGTCTGCCGGGTGCAGCAGCCAATTTCAGGGCGTCGTCAAGACCGGCTTGTCTATCGCCATTCCAGAGGCGAGGTGATTCTACAGTGCAGTGAGGGTGCATGCATGTCTGTCGCCTCTCCGCAACGGAGCATGCATAGCTTGCATGGCTTAGTTCGATGAGTTGTGCATGGTCAGGGCACCTACGCCCGCGTCGCACCCCGCTCTGGCCTTGCCGTCAAGAAGATGATACTTGATTGCAGAGNTGTGCATGGTCAGGGCACCTACGCCCGCGTCGCACCCCGCTCTGGCCTTGCCGTCAAGAAGATGATACTTGATTGCAGAGTGCCGGTGTTGCGAGGAGCTGCCTGATTGCAACAGCTTGTCGAGGATCCAAGCTGGAGCAGGTGTCGTGGATCACGATTATCGCGGCGAGGTGGCGCGTTGCCGTCTCACACCTGACTTTGCTGAGTGGCGGTGGAGACGCAGCAGGTCGGCGTCGTCCTGTTCAACCACGGCACCGAGGTTCAAGCTTTCGCATGCCCCTGGTGGCTGAGCACTCTTGCATCTGCGTCCTGTCAGGACTTTTCTGTCGCCATTGGGGACCGAGTTGCCCAGCTCATCCTTGAGATGCAGTGGCTGCATTTATTCCTGGATTCATGTGTCTGTGCTGGGCGTNGTCCTGTCAGGACTTTTCTGTCGCCATTGGGGACCGAGTTGCCCAGCTCATCCTTGAGATGCAGTGGCTGCATTTATTCCTGGATTCATGTGTCTGTGCTGGGCGTGGCGATTTCAACGGTGTCTACGCCTCTGAGGAAAATCAGCACCGTCGGTTGCCACGAAGTGGAGCTTCTTGGCCGCGTTGGTACAAGTTCAGATTTGCACAGGGTTGTCGTGCAGAACACGTGTGTTCGTAGTGACAAGCGTAGCGAGAACTTTTCGTTCGAGGTTGACGTGCCTTCGCGTGTTCGCAGAGCGAAGGCCAGAGAAGAAAGAGTTCGAGCTAGCTTCTTTCGTTTCTTCGGAAACAGTTGAGCCATGGCCGGTTCGTGGAGTGATGATGGTTCGCGCCCAGACTTGTGCACGGGCCAGTCTTCACACGGTCATGAATGCTCAGTTCGAAGAGCTCGACCCACTTCTCGAGCGGTTCGACTTGGACGACTTGGTCCGCCGCAACCTGCAGCACAGCATAGAGTTGCAGTTCGAGCTCCAGTTCGCCGAGCAAGAGGCGCAGGAGGCCACAGCTACCGCCACACCGGCGAGTTCGGAGCCACCGATGGGCGCCAGCGGCAGTGGCTGTCAAGATGGACCTGTTCGCCCTCCCGAACAGCAACCGGTTGCAGCCCAGACAGCAGCTGGCAAGGCTGAGGCGACAGCCAAGCGGGCGGGAGCTCCGGTCGCAAAGGCGCCTACCCTGGCCGCCGCCTGCGATGGGGAAGCCGAAGAGCATGTCCGAGCAGCCCAAGGCGTTCGTCAAGGTTGACCCGCCCCCGTTTTGCCGTCCCTCAGCAAGAAGGGCAAAGGCAAAGGCAAAGATGGTGGTCCACCGGTCGCCACGCCTAAGGCAACAGGCCCGCCGGCTCCTGCAAGACAGGTCGCAGTGAAGGCGACACCCGACCAAGCTCGCCGGCGAGACTTCCCCGCCAAGCAAGCCTATGCCCAGGATGCGGCCTGAGCTCGGGCGGGTCGCAGACACAGAGGCCGCCGAGACGTTCGGGACCGCGGCCGTCGACTTCCCGAGTTCGAGAAGTCTAGGTCGCAAGCAGTATAGGAAGGAAGAGGCACGGGCTACACCGTTTGCAGCTAGTACAGTATTTCGCGCCTACGGGCGATCCAGCGTGCTGTTCGCAGCAAAATCGGAAGCGCAGTGAAAAGTTCGCCGCTTTTCGCAGTTGTAGGGCAGACATGTCGGGCAGGTCGTGCAAGGTACCAGGCAGGCAGTCATGTTCCGGAAGGTCGCTCCAGGCTACAGGCAACAGTCATGTCTGGGAGGTCGTGCAAGGTGCAAGGCAGGCAGTCATGTGCTGGAAGGTCGCAGGCAACAGTCATGTCGGGAAGGTCGTGCAAGGCTCAATGCAGGCAGTCATGTCGGGAAGGTCGCACCAGGTCGCAGGCTGCAGTCATGTTGGGAAGGTCGTGCAAGGCACCAGGCAGGTCATGTTGTGAAGGTCGCGCAAGGTATCAGGCAGGCATTCAGCATTCATGTCACTTAGGTCGCGCTCGCCCCAGTGGGCGCCGAGCTCCCGTCCCCTGCCCCCTCCCTTCGGGTGTTCGCCGTGGCAAGAGGGATTGTTCGATGTGTGCGGTACTGCGGGAGCCCGAGCCCTGGGGGTCGGGGGGTGTCCACACCAAGATCTATATGGTCAAACTCTGGTGTTCGCTCGCAGGGCAGAGAAACCTTCCCCCGCTTCCGGTCGATAAGGTCGGAGCGCTGCTCAAACAGGCCCGCTATCTTTCGGCAGCACAATACTATAGCGTGGCAAAGTCCGAACACAGAGCTCAAGGATACGACTGGTCTGCTTCCCTTGACCATGTGGTCGCCCAGGCGGTTCGTTGGGGAATGGGACCTTCGTCCGCGAAGCTTGACTTCCCACTTGAAGTGTGTTCGAGGAACTTCGACCAGGATGTCGAGCGAGCTTATTCTACCTTGCAAGTTCCCGATACATCTCGTATCGAGGCACCGGCTGACACGGGCATTGTCGCATCTTGGTTCCTGCTCCGAGGCCTGGAGATTTCCGCGGTCGTTTGCGAGGATGTCACTTTTTCGAGAGAGGGCCTTGTTAAGCTTCAGTTGCCGGTGTCGAAAGCAGACCCGACGGCCCGCGGCTGCAACCGGTCGCATGCCGGCATTTGTTCGCGGAGACATGACCCAGGATGCAACAGATCAGGTGACGAGGCACTCCTGTTCACTGTTCACCCCCATGCAGCAGTGCAGCTGTTCGTTGGGGAGACATCCGCTGTGCCCGTACCACGCAGCACTTAGCTGTGCAGTCCGGCTGCGCAAATCAGGTCGTTGGAGCGCTAAGGCACCGTTGTTCGGTGACGGCCAGGGCCCCCCGACGAAGATGCAGATTAAATGGCTGGCCCGAGTGTTCGCTTGGGTCCTTTGCGCCCTACTCCTCTTCTAGTAAGCCAGAGATTACAACGAAGTTGTTCGCTTCGGAAGATGGCACGTCAAAAGTGGCTCGGACCATCCCAGAGCCGCAGCGGTTGGTCACCATGCTCGACGCTTTCGAGGTCAATAAGTTCGCACTCATCTTCGCACGATGGGGGCCGAATGCTGAGGTGGGCGACTACTTCTCCTATTGGAAAGACCTCACCAGAGACAACCCGGCTCGGTTCGCACAGATCAGGATGTATTGGAAGAAAGCGCCTTGGGAGATGGCGATGGCCCTCAGGTCCGGGAAGACGTTCGCGCAGGCAGCCTCGGAGGTCACCGCCACGCAAGCCAAGCAGGACGCGATGAGCAGATGGGCGCCCCCCGATCGTCCGACGAAGGGCTCCCAGAAGGGCGCAGAGAAAGGCAAGAAAGGCGTTTGGTCGACCTTCTCCTTACGGGTCTCAGTCCCAGACCCAAGCAGGCAACTGGTCGCAGCACTCCCAGCAGCAACGTCAGCAGTGTAGGCTGTTTGCAGCGGGCTATTGCAAGTTCGGTGCCAACTGCAAGTTCGACCGCACAAGTTCGTAAGTCCGCGCTTGACGACCCTAACCCTAACCCGTGTGCTTCGCCTTTGGCGCCCGAGACCCTGCCCTAATCCCTGTTAACAGGTCCGTCTCCGAGGTGCCGAGCAAGCCCCAGGTCAGGCCACAGGCTAGGCAGGTGAGGCAAGAGGCGCAGCAAGGTGACAGGTTCACCTCCTCTCAGCAAGTGCGAGGGGTCGCGTTTGAGCCTTATGTGGCTCCAGACCCCGCGCCTGGCCGCTTCCCTCCTCAGCCCCCCCCACAGGCGAGCAGCCCGAGCACGACAGATCGCATCAAGCAAGTCTCTGTTATCCTCACCCCCAACACAGAGTCACAGGCGTTGCAGCCTCACGTGACTCCGCCAGGTGCGTGCGAGCGAGTGTCCGCTCCGCACCCTCCTCCACAACAACCAAAGGCTCCACAGCCACGTTTCCCGGTCGCTGTGCTCAGCTTCTTTGATGGCATCGGTACCCCCCTTCACGCACTGAAAACGTGGTCCATCCGACCAGTCCTTGCATGGTCGTGGGAAATGGACCCCGAGGCGGTTAAGGTCGCATCCTCGCAGCACCCAGAGATGGTCCACCGTGGTGACGTCTTTGGTCGCAAGCCAGCAGAGGTTCTTTCAGCGGTAACAGCCTCGGTCCCCAAGGACACAGTCCTGCTAGTGTTCGCCGCTCCTCCATGTCATGACTTCTCGCAGTTTGCAGGTACACGAGGTACTGAGGGTGCTAAGTTCACAAGGTTCGCAGCTTGGTTGAAGGAGTTTTCTACTTCGTCGAGATTTCGCATCGTTTTCTTGCTAGAAAACGTAGTCATGTCACCATCGTGTCAGCAAGAGTGTCACTTGGTTCGCCTGCGACGCTTCCAGCTGGGGTGTCATGTCTAGGCCGAGGTTGTGGTGGTCCAACGTAGTGGATCCGCCGCCAGAGAACGTTCGAAAACCACCTTCACTCTTAGGGGGTCAAGCTCGGTGGAGACGACTCAACCGTCACTGGGAGGCCATCCCAAACAGCAGTTGCCTCCTTCGCTATTGTTTTTGCCTCACAACCCCGGCAGAGTCTCCCCAAGGTCGCGAGCCACTAGGCAAGAAACGATGTACAGAGAGTCCGACCACAGAGCCTACCCGCCCTGGCAGTTTCGCCAGCACGCCTAAGGGAGTGGCTCCAGCTTTTGCCCAGCGGTTACACGGCGTCGGTCTCGCCGCATGCCAGAGGTCGCCAGACTCTTAGTCCTGTTGGTTCTGTGCAACGCAGGCGTGGTCGGTCGAGCAGTGGTACCCGCAAGTACCCCCCTTGTTTCCAGGTTCGCTGGCGCCCAGGCAGTAGCCGGCCGCTTCAGAGAGTAGCTTCGTGGTGGCTCAGGTCGTCTCTGCCATGGGACCCGACCGAGCCAGTGCAGCCAGAACTCAGGTCGCCAGGTCAAGGCCGGTTCGCCCACTTCCGTTGGGCGCAGCAACTCACGTTCGCTTCTGTGTTCCCGGCTGAATCCATGCTTGGCGTGGGCTTTCCAGGTACAGGCAGCCCTAGGTCACAAGGTCGTTGATGTCCGCCAGTCTGTGATCAGACATTTGGAAGAGTTAGTGTCCGAACTTCAAAAGGACCAAGACTCAGCACTGCAGGCTCTACCTGCACACGTGGCAGCAGTGTACAGACAAGGTTCGCCGGGCGTTCGGTTCCAACTCCTACCCCTCGCGTGGCGTGGCTCCTTGACCTTTGTCAGTTCCCGGGTCGCAGTGAGCTCCTCACAGAACTGTTTTGGGGCTTTAAGCTGTTAGGTCCTGTGTCGCGGGGTTCAGGTTGGCTTACCAGAGACGACACCAAGTACTCTAGGCCGCTCGCCCGACAAGACTTTGTGTCCGCCAACCAGCTCTTGGCAAGGAAGCTTCACCTGCCATCCGAACCGAGTGAGCACAACGAGGTCATGGTTGCAGAGCTTTACAAGGAAAGGGACCTAGGTCGCGTCCAAGCCCTACGGCTTCTCGGCCCTACCCGGCCTCCACTCGGCTCCACTCGGCCTCTGGTAGTCTTAGAGTAATTTAGAATAATTCCGGCCCCACTCGGCCCTACCCGGCTTCTCGGCCCATTGCCCCCGAACTTTTGGGTTCGCAGTCACATGCAGCCTCGTTGCAAGTGGCACGCGGTTTTGCTGTAGTGCAAAACGACAAAGCGCGTCGCGGACGACTGGCTTCGTTCGTTGCACAACAGCACAATAGCAGCGGTCGACACACCTCCCTACATGGGGGGCCCCATTGTTGTTGGGGGCGCCTTGAAGTGCGCTCAGGTGTTTCAGGAACAGGTTTTGCTGTCCGCCGTGGACCACGAGGGCGCGTACCGCTCACTGCCTGTTCGCGAGCCTTCCGAGTGTGGGCTGGTGATGCCCGGAGACCCGCCGACGCTTTGGTCGCACTTCGCTCTTCCTTTCGGTTCAGTTGGTTCGGTTTGGGGATACCTCAGAGTCGCAGACGTGGTCGCGTTTTTGACCATTACGTTACTTTTGATGTTCGCGGCCCACTACGTTGATGACTTCTTCTCGCTGGAACGTTCGTCAACAGCGGCGATTTCGTTCGCGATGTTCCAGACCTTCCACCGGACCCTTGGCTTTCGCATGAAGGAGGAGAAATCCTAGAAACCCATGGTCGCACAGACTCTCTTGGGGATAGAATGGGTCATCACCCATGAGGAGATCCTCGCGTTGCCAGGTTCGCGAAGGGTGACTCGCTTGCTGGAAGTCATTGACGGCTACCTTGAGTCAGGTCGCATGTCGTCTTCCGAATGTTCGCAGCTGACAGGCAAGTTGTGCCTTCCGTGTGGTCGCGCAATGTTGCAACCGTTGTGCTACAGACAACACAACGGTCCGCCTGGCTCGAGTCCCCTGACTCCCAGGCTGAGACAAGCGTTGTGTCAGCTATGTGCTCTGCTTCTGCGACTGCAGCCCAGGAGGTTCGCAATAGGCCGCGAAGAAAGGAGCAAGCCAGTGGTGCACCTTTACGCTGACGCTTTCGTCACACTCCACGGAGTTCGCAGGACAGCTAACAGGTGGCTGCCAGACCTTCCGCCGCTACAAGAACTTAGCCAAGCAACCAACGGTTTTGGGTCTCTGGTCGCCATACCAGGTCGACAACCATTGGGTTTCAGAGGCGAATTTCCTTCCGAGGTTCTCGCCGACTTGGCGACTTCGCGAGCCTATATCTTTTGACTCGAGGCACTAGCACAAGTGCTGTCGCTAGCAGCCGTGTGCGACTTGTTCGAAGCTCACGTTTGCTGTTGGGTGGACAACACGGCCGCAGAGCACGCCCTGAACAAAGGCTACTCCAAAGACTTGCGTTTCTCAGCCATAATAGGAGCCTTTTGGGTTTGGGCTGCTTCTAGGTCGCTTTCAGTTTCTTTCACAGAGTTTCGAGTTCGGAGAGCATCTCGGACGGCATCTCCAGAGGAGATCTGCAAGAGTTACGTTCGGTCGGAGGGGTCTTCCACGAGGTTTCTTTTAAGGAAGTGTGGCCGATCCTCCAGACGTTCAAGGCCGAGGCCGACTACAAGAACTACGAGACAGAGTTCGCTCAGCTGGTCGCCTCTTTGTCGTCCCAGCTTCACTAGCGCGCTCAAGGGTGGCGTCACAGCGCGCTGAGGGTGGCTAGTTCGTTTGCGCCTCCTGTGAAGCCTTTTTCTTTTCGCTTTACAGTTCGAGTGCGCTGCGAGCAGAGCTCGGGACTTAGCTCGCCACCGTCCGGAAGGGAAGAGTGGACAAAAGAGTTCGTCCGTGCTCCTGCACACAAGCTACGTGAAGCATAGCTTGTCGTGCAGAACACGTGTGTTCGTAGTGACAAGCATAGCGAGAACTTTTCGTTCGAGGTTGAACTGCCTTCGCGTGTTCGCAGAGCGAAGAGTTCGAGCTAGCTTCTCTCGTTTCTCCCACCTCTCCCACCCGGATTCATAGAGTCCGGCTAGTTCGGTTGCGCCTCCTGTGAAGCCTTTTCTTTTCGCTTTACAGTTCGAGTGCGCTGCGAGCAGAGCTCGAGACTTAGCTTGCCACCGTCCGGAAGGGAAGAGTGGACAAAAGAGTTCGGAGGGCCATTTTTTTGGGGGGGCTTTTCCTTGGTTTTGCCTAGGGAAAGCAGCAGTTTCCTTACGTTTTGGACGGATTTGGTGTGATTTTCCTTGGTTTTCCTACGAAAAAACATATTCTTGTCCTTGATTTTCCTTCGGGAAAACATGTGAAGGGAAGGAAGGAAAGAAGGAAGGAAGGAAGAAAGCAAGGAAACAACGAAGAAGGAAGGAAGGAAGGAAGGAGGAAAGAAGAAGGGCGAGAAAGAAAGAAGGAAGGAAGGAAGGAAGAAAGCAAGGAGACAAGAAAGGAAGGAAGGAAGAAAGGAAGGAAGGAAGGAAGGAAAGGAAGCAAGGAAGCAAAGAAGAAAAATCGAAGGAAGAAAGGAAAGAAGCAAAGCAAGGAAGGAAGGAAAAAACGAAAGAAGGAAGCAAGGAAGGAAAAAAAAGAAGGAAGAGAGGGGACGGTAGTATATCAGTATA